>PVIU01006195.1:0-104609 GCA_004026605.1 Ondatra zibethicus | reverse complement strand
GCCCGATCTAGTGGGAGCTCACTAAGGCCAGCTGGACTGGGACTGAACGAGCATGTGATCGAAACAGACTCTCTGAATATGACTGACAATGGGGACTGACTGAGAAGCCAATGATAATGGCACTGGGATTTGATTCTACTGCATGTACTGGCTTTTTGGGATCCTAGTCAGTTTGGATTCACACCTTCCTAGGCCTGGACGGAAGCGAGAGGGCCTTGGGCTTCCCACAGGACAGGGTAACCTGCCCTCTCTTAGGACTGGAGGGGAAAAGGGGAGGGGGAGTGGGGAAGCGGGAGGGAAATGGGAGGAGTGGAGGAGGTGGAAATTTTGAATGGTACTATTTATAATGCAATAATAAAAAATTAAATGTGAAAAAAATAAAACCACACTAAAATTTTAAACATAAAAAAAAGAAAAATTAGTGCAATGGAAACTTGGGTAATCCTGCAGAAGAGGGTGAGGAAGGATTATAGGAGCCAGAGAAGTCAAGATCACCAGGAGAACACAGACCAAAGAACCAACTAAGCAGGGTTCATAGGGCTCATAGAGACTGAAGTGACAATCAGGGAGCATTTTTGGGTCTGCCTAGGTCCTCTGCATATGTATTATGATTATTTTAGTTGGTATTCTTGTGGGACTTCTAACAGTAAAAGTAGGGGCTGTCTTTGACTCTTTTGCCTGCTTTTGAGACCTCTTTCCTCCTATTGGGTTGCCTCATCCAGCCTTAATATGAGGGTATGTGCCTAGTTTTTCTATAACTTGGTATACCGTGTTTGGTTGCTATCCCTCAGAGGCCTGTTCATTTCTGAAGGGAAATAAAGAGAAGTAGATCTAGTGGGGAGGGGAAGTGGAAGGAGGGACTGAGAAGAGAGGAGGGAGGGCAACACCGAGGTCTAGTATAACACATGAAAGAGTAATGATAATAAAAAGAGTCTAGGAAAGGTAGGTATGGTAGATGAAGGACCATAGGAACAGACAGCAAAAAGGTTTAGTCCATAGTTTTTAAGAAGAATAAACAATTTATTATTTTAACTGAAACAGTTCACTAGTTTGCTATAATACCACATAGAGCAGATCTTACTAGTGAAGATTTTGTATTGTCCCGTTAATCTCCAGACATATATACATACTGGGTTTCATGAAAGTATGGTAGAAAAAGTTCAGCTAAGGTTAAGTCCCTCTTCTCTTACAAAGCCACGTGCTCACATCGTGTTCGTGGAATGAATTGATCCTGCCTGAGAACTTTTTTCTGTGTAGCCCAGTGAAAGAATTATTTGCTACATTATGAAATAACGACCACAAAATAAAAGTATATAGAATAAAATAATTATCCATGGACTTGCCAACCAGCATTGTCAAATCCTAACCTTTTCTTTATTGTCTTCATATTACAGCAAATCTGAAACCATCTTTATAAAACTTGCCTTATCACACTGCATTCTTCTCCTCCAAGAGATCATAATTACTTTGATTTGGTTTTATATTTTCCATGTTTGCTTCTTAAATGTATATAAGATTATGTATGTATATATGTACACACAAATGCACAAACACACACACACATATACAATTTATGTTTATTTGCTTTATGGTGTGTAAGAACATAATTAAGTTTTATTCACTAATCATGTATGTAACTGTTCTTTGAATTCTCTTAATTATTTTAAAGGTAACCTTGCTTTTCTATATTGACATTGGAAAAGGATATAAAACAGACACACACAATTCTAGAAGAAGATTAAGTTATGTAAGTTATTGTACAAATGATACTATTCTACACCTGTCATTCTGCACTAAGACATTAAAATCAAGTAGTTTTTGTGGGAGCACTCGATTCCTTCATAATAGTCCCACCCTCTCAACACTGCACGTCCTAAAGCCCACTTCTATGCCTGTGCTTTGAATTCTCTTAATTTTTCTAGTTTTAGCTACAGTATAGCATTATATTTCAACCTATGGATTTTGGGTAAATATATTCAGTTTACTGCATGACCTAATGATTGCTATGTGGGTTAAATTAGCAAATGTTCATAAAATCCAGTTGTACAGTATATGAGATATAAGTGCTTAAAATTGATATACTGTCCTTATATGAAAATAAACTTTGATGTTATTCTCCTCTTTTTTTAGTAATTGACTTAGCTAATTTTGTTTCAAAAATAATGTGTTGGGACTTCAGTTAACTATATTGGTGCTTCATGAAACTGAGAGTATCCATTTCAGTGTCTTCTTACTGTGATAAATCATCTAGAATAAATAGTGTACAGGAGTATGGGTTAATTTTGGTTAGTATATCAGTGTTTTCACTTTCTGTGGTCAGTAACTTTGGGATCTGTGGCTTGGTAATACCTCATGGTGGGAGCATGAGCCGGGAGGTGCTTCATCACTTCATGGTAAACCGTAGGCTAGGAAAGAAACAAGAAAGGGCCAGTGTCCTAATATTCACTTCAGGGAAATACCCCAACCACACCCATGCAACAACATAGCTTCCTTCTACTAGGCTGCTTCTGGAAGGTTCTGCCATCCACTGAGAGTACCACAGACTGGCAAGGAAACCTTTCTTGCATAAGCCTTTGCAGCTCTCTAGATAGATTTAAGCGTTAGCACCATCCATACATGTCATAGATATTTATATTCAAACAAATGCCCTGGATTTTCAGTATCAGTAAGCAATAGCCTCCAAGCAGCCTTGCATCTGTTTTGATAGGTTCAATAGCATTCATTGGAAATGAAAGTCTCAGCTCTTTCTGGTAAGAACCTTTATATATATTATATACATATATTATATATAAATATATAATAAAATATATAATATTTATATATTTTATATATTAATCACACCTAATTTTATACATTTATCTTACATAAGTATGTATGATACACATATGTAACTATATGTTTATAAACTATATAAACCTTCTAATTTATTTACTTAGGTTGCTTTGACTTTATCTTAAAATCAAGAAATACCACAAAAAATTGTATCATTGTATCAGTTGAAGAGCAATACTTCTTTGCCTATACACTTGAAAAACTTGCACACAGTTGGGAATTTGGGAGTATATTTCAAACAGATACAATGGCCATGCAAACTGTCTAGGCATAGAGTCTTGTCGGTAGACATTTTCTATTGGTGATATAGCATTTTCTTTGTGTGTCTGTCAGGTAGGGGGCATTAGTGGAGGCAAGAAGACAGTACTGGCACTCCCCAAACCTTGTTTATTTTTTGAGACAGGGTCTCTCACTGACCTGGAACTTGCCAAGTAGGTTAGGCTAGATGGCCAGTGAGTACCAGGTATCGACCTGTCCCTACCTCCCCAGTGCTAAGATTACAAGTGTCCACTATTGCACCTTGATGCTTTAAACATGCTTTCTGGCGAACAAACTTGCGCTTGGAAGATGAGCACTTTACCCACTGAGCTGTGTCCCCAGGACAATGACAGGTCTTTCAAATCAGCTATAAATCTATTGAAGCTTTAATTTTTCAGTTAGTTTTAGTTATAGTTTTCTAAAAAGTAATCTGTGCATCTATGTTTTGAAAGCTTGAAAAGCAAATTTGTTTCCATTGTTCTCGTGGTATTTATCTCTTGTGTGTCTATGATTATACTTTCATTTAAATCCCTCGATTTTGTTGGTCTTAGAAGTTTTCCCTTTTCCTTGCTCACTGATTTGTTAGCACTAGTATTTTACTTTTCTGTTTTCTTTGGGATTGTCTTGTTGTTCCTTTTTCTTTCCCTAATAACTTAAAGTCTTGCCTTCTGCTTTTCTAATGTAAATACAAAAGCTTTATAGATTTGCCTTTAGTGCAGTTTTTAGCTGCACCTGACCTCCTTTATTAATATTATAGTCTAAATTAAGTTTTATATCTATCTAAAATTTCAGTGACGATTTTGTCTTTGGACCATGTCTCAGTGTTTAAACTATTTAGAATATGTTGTCTCTTTTTAAATATTCATTTATTGCCTAATTAAATACCGTGCTTAGTAATTGTTGGGTTTCCTTTATGTTTTTATACTTGGAAAATTTTGGTACATCTGTAATTATTGTACACTGTGTTCTTGTTCATCCAATTACTATTTGTTCAATTTATTTACAAGTGGCAGTAGAATGTTTTTAAACTTAAATTTTAATTTTTTTCCTGAGAATTTCATGCATGCCTACTGTATTACGTTATTTTCATCCCCTCTCTCCATGCAACTCTTCTTATGTGCCTCTCTGTCAAATTCATGATCCCTTTTCCTTTAGTTATTGTCGCATAATACACACACATGTACAAATGCACATGCATGAGTAAAGTCTGCTGAGTTCACTTACTCAGTATTTGTTCATGGCTGAATGCTTGGGATTGGATAACCTATCAGCGGCCTCATCCCTGGAGATGACTGATTCTCCCTTTCTCAGTTGCCATTAATTGCCTTATCTAGCGTCAGGGCCTTGGGGGATCTCCCCCATTGACGCTGGTGTGCACAGCTGTCATGCAGGTCTTGTTTAGGTGACCATATTTGTAATGGTCTCCATCTGCAGCAAAAGGACTCCTCTTGGATGAGGCACAAGAGCTGCACTCACTGTGGGTCAAAGGGCGGCTGTTCGGAATGCAGTTTGAGATCGTGCTGCTTTAGGGACATGACAGCTGTAGGTGCTCTCTCGGACCCACGACCTCACTAGTTAGCTGCGTTTCAAGCACCAGGAATGACTTCCCTCCTGTTGAGTGCCCTTAGGTTCATTAGAGAGCTGTTGGTCCTTGCCAACATATGTGTGCCATCATTGTGCTTTCAGCAGTGTCTGGTTGTGCTCGTCACTGCTGTGGTTCTCTACAGATGAGTAGGATCATTAACTGCATAGCATCTTCAGGTACCATGAGGACTAGTCTCCAGCGAGAAGGCCCTCAGATCATTCACACTCCATTCCTCCAAGTGTGTGCTGTCTTCGGCTATTGGGCTTTACTTCAAAGTTCTGGAGAGATGGCCAAGGCAATGGCAGCAGCTTCTATTGTTCAGGGAGTCTCTTGGGTGTTCTAGATTGACAGTTTCCCATGACTGGCATTGGAATTTTTGTTAGTCTATGACTCTTGGGGTGGAGGGTGGGGGAAACGGACATTATAACCGTAAGTGGTATAACTCGCTACAAAGGCAGGGCACCATGCCCTCTTTCAAGGAAGAAGGGGGAGGGAGGAGGGGTGGGGGGGTAGTGGGAGGGGACCAGGAGAAGGGGAAGAAAGGAAAAAAAATATTTCTTTAATTATGTTCTTGAATGGAAAAAATAAAACAAAACAATGTATGGAAAAAAAATAAATAAATAAAAAATAAATAAATAAATACTTTATGTAAGTACTTTTAAGTAAACATAAAACATTTCCTTATGGCTTTTCAAAAATTCTTTAATGTTATTTGTGTTTCCTCCATCCCAGTTTGCCCTCCTCTCTTTCCAGTTAACTTCACCCCATGTTTCCATTTTCTGCCTCATAACACCCATATCCTACAGTTTTTAACTCTAGGGCTCCTTCCCCAGCCCGTGATCCCAATATTTCCTGCTTACTCCAAGCAATAGATGCACATCTAAATGTTTGGAGGTAGAATTCACAAATAAGAGAAAATATGTGGCATTTGTCTTTCTGAGTATGGGTTGCCACACTCAGTATAAAACCTTATAACGCCATCCCTTTACTCTCAAATATCAAGATTCCATTTTTATTTAAATCTTTTCAGAAGTGGTAAGCAAGTAGAATTCTTAAGAGTCCAGTGGGCTCCAGGACCCTGTTTAATACAAAGTCCCCTTGAATAGTGGTGTATAGGGCTTATGAGTATGATGAAAATTCTCTCTCTTGATTAGGTTTATAATATAGTTGTGATGAATTAATAAAATGAAAGTGACTAGCACTTGAAGGTGACTATTAGGAGATGAAAAGGAACATTTCTTAACAGACAGTAAGAAAACAAACTCCTTGGGGCTGGAGAGATGGCTCTGTGGTTAAGAGCTCTGCTTGCTCTTCCAAAGGTCCTGAGTTCAATTCCCAGCAACCACAGGGTAGCTCACAACCATCTGTAATGAGATTTGGTGCCCTCTTCTGGCCTGCAGGGAAACATGCAGGCAGAGCACTGTATACATAATAAATAAATAAATAAATTTTTTTTTTTAAAAAGAAAGAAAACAAACTAGTCCTATGGGCACAAGGGACTGGGTCTGCCTTTGAACTCAGGGTGACATGTCTTTTTTATTGTAGTTGTGTGAGATCCTGAGCAGAGAATGTGGACCCTCCCATTTTAAAAATTGGTGAAAGAGTAAGTGGAAGTCATTTTGTGTACCTTTAATTGTGATAATCTGTTACTCAGCAAAGGAGATTGTATGTGGGAATTTGTGTGTGTGTGTGTGTGTGTGTGTGTGTGTGTGTGTTTTATTTGGCATTCATTATTGGGGGAGGTATGTTATGGTTTCACATAATAATTATTCATTTCTATTCCTATTTCTAATATTTTTACTCTTGTACTTTGAGGTCATGGTTCTTGGGCTTTACAAAATAAAAATAAAAATTTTTTGTTTAAAATGATCCTTTGTATTTTACTCTGGTTTTGTCTAAGTTTGATTTCATCTTATTTATATGAACATATTGATAGGGTACAGCTTTTGTATTTTCCTAGCAAGTCACTCTTTATTTCACTTATTTTCAATTTTTAGTGTTTTTAGAAGCATATTTGGGAAAGAATATTTTGTTGGCTTCTAAAAATCCAATTGTGTTACTTTTTTCATGTTCTCACATTCCTTTATCTATTACTCTAGGAATCATATACCATAATTTCATTGCTTGATGATGACTTTCAGATATTAATAGGTTATTTTATAAATACTTGAAAATTAATATTTTTCAGATTCCTGTATGCATAAGGATATTATGTGCACAATTAGATAATTAATACAAAAGAATATTACTATGAAATTATGTGCTATTTTTATTTTTCATTTTTTAAAATTATATTCATGTATATGGGATTTTTGCTTATGTGTATGTCTGTGCATCATACATATGAAGTTTCTGCAGAAACCAAAAGAGGGCATTTGATCCTCTGGGATTGGACTGTTGTGAAGCACCATGTGAGTGCTGGGAGCTGAATCTGGGTCCTGGTTTGTAGCATTCTAATTAATTCTTTTTATTAATATTAATTTATATATTATCAATATGTTCTTAGTTCTCATATTCTTCCTCAACATCTTAAGTTTATACCTTAATTTAATGTTGAATTACTTTTATAGTATTCTGTAGTTCTATCTTCATGTTCTCAATATGTACAAAAAACTAATTGATTTGGGCCTTCTATAGAACGATAGTTTGACTGGGTATAGAATTATGTTAGGCAATTTTACTCTTTCAGAACTTTGAAGTTTTTGTTCTATTATTTCTATTTCCTTCTCTTTTGTTTAGTTTGGGGGAGTCTTTGATGCTTTCCCTGGTAAGAACTTGGGATCCAAGTCCTTTCTCTTGGATCTGGCTAGTCATTGTGACTCTTCATCTAAGAGAGTGCGGTAGAAGTGATACAATATCAATTTTTCGGATAGGGGAATCAAAATTTTGGCAATTGACATATCCTTCCTTTGGGGTTCTCTTGTCCAGAGAAGTCACATGCCCTTAAAAAGTTTGATTTACCAGATTTTCCTACCTTTGGGGAAGTTCATTTGAACCACGTGAAATGGCTGCAAAGAATTGGTTGCTTCAAGTCACACAGAAGTCACAGGAAAAGTGTAGGTATGGAGTAGATCCTGGGTCACTCATGAATCTCTTGATATGGGGCAGCCGTGATCTGAGGCTGAACATGTAATTCATTTCTGTCTTTCTCTTACCATACCATGACCTGTCCATGTCACGCACTGAGGCCTGCCATTGCCACTAAGAGATGAGCAGTCTCCAGTGCTTTGCTGAAATTGCTGACTCCTAAAACAAGGGACATAACAGGAATCAAATCATATTGTGAAATTATACTTTATTAATAAAAATTCCCATTTTGTTTTTATCTTTCCCCAAAATGGTAGCTTACCTGAAAATAAAAGCAAAATAAAATGTGCTTTACACATTATTCCCAGAATATGCAGGAACTCAGTAAACTTCTGGTAAAAAAGGAAATGTTTTTGAGAAGTTTATATTGCTCACATTTCTGTTCTACAGTGGTTTTAAAGTTTTATTTTAATTTTTTTTATTATTGTTTACCTGGGTCTCTACAATCTACTAAGAAAGACACTTAAAAAGAATGGCTAGCTTCTTAATCTCGGATTAACCAGCAGGTATAATACTTGACTCTTTTTATGTGTTTGCAGCTGACTTGTGCTCTCTGTCTTGAGAATTTCACAGGCACTGAGGACCAAAGAAGCAAACAACGAAACCAGCACTGGCTTCAGTAGGTATAAAGGGACCAATGGAAAAAGGGAACCAAAGAGTTCAGATTTGGAGATTACTTATTTACTTTTATTTTAAAAATGGGAAATATCAAAATCTTTTCTCAAAATGAGCCCCGGCTCTTCTGTGTATGGGATGAGACAGCCAGGCTCCTTTGCACATGAGATGCTGGCCTGGCTCCTTTGTACATGGGATGGCCAGGTTCCTTTGCACTTGACATGATGCTGGACAGGCTCCTATGTGCATGGGATGACCAGGCAGCTGCTTGCTGGTTCCCTGATATCTACTGCTCCGTGTCTTAATGGACAGCTGCTGAGTGAGGGTCTGATCTGCTTATTCTCCTTGTTACTTGATTGTTTCTGCCCTTACCCCCTAAAATAATTCCTTTACAACAGCATCTCTTAAAATAGAGCTTGGGGAGAAAACAACTATTTATTTGCTTATTTATTTATTCATATTTAACTCTATATTAGAAATTCAAGTTAGCTTGTTGGACATAAAATGTGATAATTTGAATTTTAAAATAGAGAGAAGGGAGGAAAGGAAAAAGGAGTAAAATCATGAAAATAAAGGAGGTAATGCGGTTCTGGTGCAAGATTTAGAAAATACAGATCAGAATTACCTCTTCTTCCCTGGCTTCTGGAGGGCTGCCACTTGCCTCTCTCACAGGAAAGGGGGGACAAGTTACACTGTTCAAAGTGCTTGCAGTTTTAATAGCAGCCCATTGTTCAGAAGTACACTTGTTCTGGGTTCCCACGCTGGACAGTGATTGCTCCTGGGCTCCTCATAGAGAAGACCCAGGAGGAAAAAAAGATTCACAGCTGAAAGGTGCTTTAGACTATGACAGCACTGGAGAGGCTGGAGGGGTTACAGAACCCAGAAGAGACCAAGTTTCTCTGATGTTTGTGTTTCCGCTCAAACATGATGTCAGGTACACAGAAACACAAAGCATTAAAATGGAAGATGGTTTACAATGTCTTAATATTTAATACCAAGCTATCTAGGAGATGCTCCTCAGTTTACCTAATCATGATATCTAACTTCACTTCCATCTTCATCCTCACCTGAGCTGCCATGCACAGGGCATCCAGTTTCTATGAGAGCCCTGATACCACCGAGAGCAAGTCAAGCAAATAGCAGTTGCCTAGAAGTGAGCCCTAGGGTCATAAGTTTGGCTGCTTTGGGGAATGTCCATTTAGCATCTGCAGTCCAGAGATCTTGGCAAACCACCAGAAAAGGGGATTCAGTGAGTTTACGTCCCCTCTCTCCTACACAGAACCACTGGCTAATTATTTTATTTGTTTATTTTTTGCCTCTGGGTTCCTTGCAATCGTCTCACCCAGAGTCCTGTTTAATTTAATAGAATACATTTTTTTTCTCATTTGTTCAATTTTTACAACAAATCTTAGAATGTCTAATTTTGGCATCAAAGTTACTTTCACAAGCCAGAGCTTCCTTCTATTTACCAACCTTTATGTCCCTGAACAATCATGACACTGTGGTCCCAAAGACACGGAGACACAGTGTTGTTGTGTGGGTTGAGCTGGAGTGCAAAGGGGTGCTTGACGGGAAGAACATTGTTCATTGCTGTCTTGTAAGTGTCCACCTAGGTTGCATGAGAAGGGCCCAGCGGTAAAGTTGAGACACAAAACGAGATTGTTTTATTGCTCCCACCATGTTCTACTCTCAGAAGCACATTGCTTCAATTAGAACAATGCTGCACATTTTATGTTGGTAAAGAATGGGGAAGTATATGTCTCTCTGTTTTCTTTGGTCAACATTTTCTTTACTTGGAAAAGCTGTCTCTGTGTGGAAAGTCTGAAAGCAAAGCTCTCTCTTTGGCCTTGACTTTCTATCCCCATCAGTGAACCGCCAACAAATCATCATGATAGCCTTTGCCACCTTCTCCACCCCAGCAAACTTGACCGTTAGAAAGGGGACCTTCATGGATTTTCTTCCTCCCCTTCTCCCAGTTTTTGATTTTAGGATTTGCTTTGCTAATGGGTACTGGTCCTACCTCTGCACAGTGCTCATGCCAAATGCAGGGTTTTGCTACTGCTCTTCTGACAAGGCTGCGGAACAGATGGTGAGCAAATCACCGGGGTCACTGTGGGTCGACGAAAGAGAAGCCTTGCATGGGAGCCTTTCAGTGAGCAGCCTGCTGAGAAGGGCACACCAGCCTATGTTGTTCGGGGGGCATCACAGCCATCAAAGCTTGAACGTTGCTGCTTTCGCTTAGTACCTGACACAGCCTTTGCCCAGTGGAATCTACTGGTATCCCCAACACCTGGTATAACCGGAGGGAAATTTTGATGTCATTCCATATGTGTGGAGCTGTCGACCCAGAAAGCTGAAAATGACTTGGGACGAGCAGTATCCGGCATTCATCCTGTTTTGCTTTGACACATAAGTTATCTCAACCTTGAATGTCCTTATGAGCGCTGAAGAGAGGTTGAGGTGCTGGAGCAACGAAAACGTTCTTCTCTAGGTCATCGCGCTCAGATCTGGCTAGCTGGCCCCAGCAGAGTCTTCACCTCAGAATCGGTGCACAGTGAAATTAACAACTTGTAGAACCAAAAATTATCCAGTGAACGAGGGAAGAGAGAGAGAAAGAAGAGAGAAGGACAGGGGACAGGAC
The DNA here is from genome assembly GCA_004026605.1 of Ondatra zibethicus. Lineage (NCBI taxonomy): Eukaryota > Metazoa > Chordata > Mammalia > Rodentia > Cricetidae > Ondatra > Ondatra zibethicus. The sequence continues at coordinate 93,591 of PVIU01006195.1, read as the reverse complement.
GAACAACCAGGCTTGTAGTCTTGCCTGGCTTGCGTTTAATGGGGGAATGGACCCCTAGGAGGAACGGATGGTAAAAGGCAGGCTACAGATTACTGGGGCTAGATGAGTGTCCTGTGTGGAAATATTGGATAAAAGAAGTTGAATAGAAGCAGCTTCTATTCAGTGGCACCGTGTTTTCCAACTGCATCACTTTGAGTACATTGTTAAACACGTCTTTTAAACCTCAGCACCTCATCAATGCAATGTAGGTGCCTCAGAGGCCCAGGAGACTCAAGCGAGACAATACATACTTAAATGCCCAGGTACGGTAACTGTCCCCACTTAAGCACCACCTTCATTAGGGGTGCTTATTTCTTCTCTTGGGCACATAGTCTTAAATACTACATTTCCATCTAATACCACTAAGAATACCCTGTATCAGTGTTTCTCAACCCGTGGATCCTGACCCCTTCAGGAGTCACATATCAGATATCCTGCATATCATATATTTGCATTATGATCCAAAACAATAGCAAAATTACAGTTATGAAGTAGCTGGGAAATAATTTTATGCCTGGGGGTTGCCCCAACATGAGGAACTGTATTAAAGGGTCACAGTATTAGGAAGGTTGAGAACCTCCACCCTAGTTATTCTAGTTCACTTCCTGTTGCTGCGAGAAAACACTGAACAAAACCAATGTGGAAAGGAAAGGGATATTTGGAGTACACTTCCGGGTTAGAGTCCATCACTGAAGGAAGTCATGGCAGGAGCCTGGAAATAGGAACCAAAGCACAGACCATGAAGAAATTCTTCTCACCAGCTGGCTTGGTCTCCTCAGCTTGCTCAGCTTTTCTTTCTTTCTTTCTTTCTTTCTTTCTTTCTTTCTTTCTTTCTTTCTTTCTTTCTTTCTTTCGTTCCAAAGTTCTATATACTGATTTTATTCATAAATATACACATTTAGACACATACATAAACAAATTATTTCTGGAATATTCTACTGTGGGAGCCCATAGAAGCGGCTCCGTTCCATAGTGACTTAGGGTTACAGAGTTCAAGCTTGTTTTGCTCCTTCAATGTCAAACAACAGGCCCAAAAAGAAGTTGCTATAAGTCTTGCCTAGATAAAAGGATGTTTTGCCTAAGGTGTAGCTACTGGATGTTTTGCTCCTCAGTGTTTTGAACTCTTGTTTGTTCCTTGTATCAGGATAAAAATGTCTTTTTGCCCTCCCCTTTGGCTTGGGTTATAAAAGGGCTATGAAAAATTAACTCGAGGCTCCAGTATTCACTGACAGTCCTCCCAAATCTATCCTATGCCTGTTTCTTCTGTGAGTCTGTTATTTCTACCTGCAATTTCTCAATCCACACAGCTCTCTCCAAGCAAGAATGAACAAGTTGGGTGGGACCCGGCAGCAGTCCTCTTTAGCTGGACACAGACTGCTACATTCTCCCTTGCTGTCCTTAAAATTAAAATGGCCCATTCAATGGTCCATTCTGTGGTCTAAACCTACCTTGTCCCCATGGGCATCCCCAACTTCAGTCAGCTTGCTTTCCTGTACAACCCAGGGCCACCTGCTCAAGAGTAGCGCCATCTGCAGTGTGCTGGGCCCTCCCACATCAGTTATTAATCAGAAATTCCTCCCATAGATATGCACATGGCCAGTCTGCTGGAAGCAGTTCCTCAGTTGATGTTCTTTTTCCCAGATGACTCAAATTTGTGTCAAGTTGAAAAAAACTAACTTATTACTACATGTCACTGATCAGGATAGCTATAAAGGAAGACTAGTGTATTTTACCTTTGGGACTAAAATTCCTTCCTTTCCAAAAAGATTTAAAAAAAAGTTTTATTTATTTAATACTTGAATAAAGAAGTCACTCAAAATCAGTAAGATTTGTGTAGATTATTTAGAAAGCACTTTCACAAAACCCAGTCTTTTCAAAAACTAGCAACCACTTACAAATGAAAATTTGGTTCTCTCCAACAGACTTTCTCTGGGGTTCAAATCATTCTTAAGGGCAGGCCCGGCACCCAGCCATCAATGACCAATACAGAACAAATTCAATGGTGTCTTCGGTGGGTCTTTAGCTCATTTACTCATTGTATTTTGTCAGATTTTTTTTTAAACTTTACAGATGTTTTGTGTATATATTAGGGCTTCTGGTTTTGTGCTTTTATGGGATTTTTATGTGTACAAACACGCATGTCTCTGCATCTGTGTTTCTTTTACTTTTTCTTTGGCTTCTGTTTGTTTCATCCTAGTCTGGTTTGCTTTTTGCTTTATTTTGTATGATGATGATGATGATACCTTTTTTGTTTTCTAAGGACAGACAGAGTGTGCATTTGGGTGGGAAGGGAGACGGGGGATCATGGAGGAACTGGGTAAAGGGAATTGTAATCAGAATATATTGTATGAAGAAAACCTGTTTCCAATAAAAGAAAAGTAGAGTAAAAAAAAGCAAAACAAACAAAAAAATACCCCTCCCAAAAACCACAAAACCAGCAGTAGGACATTTGGTCAATCATACCACTTCCCTAGATGTCATTTTTATTTCATATCTGTATGAGGTATGCTCTGTTTTCACCAGCTGGCCTTGACTCAACCACACCTCATGAATTTGAGCAGCGTCTTATAGTAAGAACTGCTTCCCGACTTTCCAGATTAGCTTATCTATTTAGTGAAGTCACACGGGTTGTTAAGATACCAGCTAGTCAGCGGGGAACCGTGGACGTGTGCCGTGGTCTTGTGGCTCTTCTAAGAAGATCCTCACTGCGTCTCTCATCATGAGAAAATGCTGACAACTTCTCCAATAATTAGGGCACTTTAGAGTCTATTGACTGTATGGCTTTACTGGTGTTCACAGGCACTTCACAATTTTGTGGTTCTTCATGATCATTATCCTAACAGCACTTGTCATTAAAATCAGTGAACATGATTCAGTCATAAAGACACTGGGCAGAATCTGTACTGACCCCTTAATATTCTTAGGATGTTGCCACTTGCCACTGAGTAAATAATTATTTGTTGTGCTAAATGAGACGTCTTCCGTTAGATGTTATTATCTCTCTCTCCCTCTCTCATAAATTGAGTACTTAAGAAGTATGATAATGTAACTTCAGTTTGATTCAAAGGTTCTGGTGGTAATGATGACACTAGAGAGTTTCCGGTGCACTCTCGCTGCCAGGCTCTTGGCCCGTTTTCACATAAATTTCGTCATTTAGTACTCCTTGGTAAACTCGCACGGTTGGTTGTAGCCACTGCTGACTAGTGAAGGAGATGGCAGCGTGGGTAAAATGACCGGCAAGCAGAGACTCAGGAACTGACGTCAGTGAATTTGCTGCTCTGCGGTTTTAAGAAGCGTTGGCTTATATCTTTAAACTCGGTGGAGCAGAAGTTTGGTGGTTAATTAGTTCAGTATTTGGTGTGCAGTGGCTCCGTCCACACCCAGTGCTGACAGTGAGTTGGACAGGTTGTCCTGCCTGAGGATGGAAGAGAGGACTTAGTTCACATGAGCAGGATAGTCAGCATCATTCAGCTGGCTCGCCCATCTAGTCTTTCATCTCTAGCTCAAGGACATGCAAGTTCTCTGTAGGGCCCAGGATTTGAATTCTCATGGTAAAACCACCTTGTCCTTGTTACATTGAGTCTCTTTAGGGTCTTTTCAGGTATTGCCGGTAGGGGATAAACTGGTCACCTCTCATCAAGGTCAACCCTTTGAAATAGTACAGGACTTTTAACAGTGGCATGTTGACTCTAACAGGTTATTGTAAGGACACGAAAAGCCCACCGTTTTATGTAAGTGCCTTGTTAACATTTATTAAATTTTGTTGTAAAACAGTTCTAGAAAACACACCCCATCTGGCATATTTGGATTATTGATTTATATAAGACCCTGAAGAATCACTTGAATCCTTTACATCTTGATGTGTGCTACTGAAATTATTTTCATTTAAGTCAATTCTTTTTTTATGTTTGAATTTTATGGTGAAGATTTGATTTATTAATCAATTGTTCACTCATAAGAATTTGAACATATTTTATTGGCAAACACTCTGGATTTTCTTTTACAAGCCTGAATTCTGTTTACATCCGTTTTCCCCATTTGCTTTTTCAGATTTTCATGAAATATTAAAATTTCCACCAAAGTTTATTGGTCTTTAGAACAATCTAGTTTTTCAGTGTAATCTGTTTAACAGTTTAGTTTAAGCTGATTTTATATAACATTCTTTTATGTAAAACTATTTTGTATTTTTAAGTACATACATGAAATAATGCATGGGTGTAACTTTTGAACTGTTAAGATGAAAAGAGAATAACTTGGCTATAAGAGATAAAGAGATTTTAACAGAAGAACAAGTCGATAAACTGAAGCAGAGTAAGGAGAGTGCTGAAGACAGGGCCTTGAGGAAGGAATATCTAGAAGATTCAGAGCTGAAAGTGGAAACATCCTTATGCCAAACCTAGGTAGTCAAAGCAGTTGTCTCTCAGCTGTGTCGTCTCCACAATCTCAGAACTCTTAGTGCTAATTGAACATCTTTGTGTCGCCTTCGGAATATGCTGAACAGACTCTGTCATTTCCAGCAGGGTGACCTTTCAAAGACTTTTTCTTTTTCAAGTTAGTGTGATTCTGTTTTATACCTTGACAGTCACCTGTTTTCACACTTTGTCCTTTTTGTAGTAACCAGAAAATATCCTGCTCCTTATTCCACCTGTGCTGTTAATATCAGCTAAAGGTCTTACTGTGGTCTTACTGTGCCCCTCCACAATCCATGTCAAAATGTAATACTTGTTTTGAAATTTAAGGAGTGAGACTGAGTGGGGTCTTTCAGAAGTAACTGGGTCAGAGAACTCTGGGATCATTAATCCCCTCATGGGTTAAAGGGTTGTTACCTCCAGAGTGAGTCTGTTATGAAGGCCAGGTTGATTCTCTTATGTATGTCTTTTTTGTCATGTGATCTCTTGAGTTGCCTCAGAACTCCCAGAACCCACATCTAGAAGGTATTTACCAGAGTTGGACCCTACACCTAAGACTTCCCAGCCCTTAAATCCATGAGTTGAATCAAACTGTCCAGTCTTTGATGTTGAGTCTTAACAAGAGGAAACTACACTAGGACCATCAATGGGAATTTGGTCATTGCCAATGCACTCAGTAAGTTATGTGGGGAAATATTCATTTTCATATGGGATTTACGTGCTCTTGTCTGAAAGAATAGCCAATGAGTCAGGAGACTGACTCGCTCATAGAAATACACCCGAGTCTTTTGTATAATCCAACTAATATGAAATGGCACGATTCTTAAAATGGTTGTAATAACCTCAAGGCTAAAAAGTTAATTGGGGCTGCCAAGGCAATCCAGTGAGAGGTAGCATTATCATCTGAAGCCCAGTCTTGCAGAAAACAAAACAGTTTTGGCTCTCTATGGTCATTGCCACCAAGATATTTTCCAGTATCTTTGTATATAACATTATTTCTTTGTTATTAATATGTGTATATGTGTGTGCATTCTTTTAATTAAAATTAAACCACATTCTTATTGGTTTAATTTCTCCCTTTGATTAGAAGCTGTAATTGGAGGTTTATCTCTTGCCCTCCAGTTCCTGAATAACCACACAGAGGCTTACTATTAAAATTATTTGACTGATAGTTCAGGCTTATTTCTGTCTGCTCTTACGTTTAAATTAACCCATTTCTATTAGTTCATATTTTAACATGAGGCTCATGGCTTGTTACCTCACATCTTGTTTCTCTGGTGGTGCTTTCTGTCTGGATTCCCCACTTACCTCTAGTCTGCCCTGCCATAGGCGTAAGCAGCTTCTTTATTAAACAATGGTGACAAAACACATTCACAGCATACAGAAGGGTGTCCCACATCAGGAAGATGTAAACTACATAAAGAAAAGAAGTTGCTGTGTTGTACTGGTCACTCTGTAACTGTTGCTTTATGTGAACATGGAAGAGGAGAGATGCAGGGATATGTGGCCATGACTCCATCAATCCTGACCCTACTTCCTGCCCTCTAATATCAATTCCCAAGCCACATTTCCCTGGAAGTATCCCGTGCTCCTCCAGAGTTTGCTCTCACTCTTTTCAACAGTAGAGTTGGCTTGAAAAGGGCATCATTCCCAAATCTATCCAAGTAATGTTATAGAAGAGAACAACTCCACCTCTAGAGAGACCTCACGAAAACAAGCTGAATGTACCAGCCTTCAGTAAGAAGATGAAAGGAAAACATGAACTTCAGAATTAGGTTTTACATCTTGGCATTTTTCAGATGTTGGTGAAAACTAAGTCTAGAACACAAAGGATGAAATTGCTCCTAAATCATGAGTCTCGTTATAATAAAGGCATCAACAACCCACTTAGTTTATGGGGCAAATTGCAGGGGCTTGCTCTTACCTTTCTCGGACCTGGTGTCTCCCCTCTCTACCTTTATGCCTTGCGCTCCAGTCACATAGCCACCTTCCTGTTCTTTGGAAAACAAACTATCTTTTTGCTTCTAGGCATTTGCCCCCCCCCGACACGTGTGTGTGTGTGTGTGTGTGTGTGTGTGTGTGTGTGTGTTTATGACTTTAAACAGTGTTTAACTAGGTAGCCCACATGCTTGAAATTCTCCTGCCTCAGCTTCCCTAGTGCTGAAATTATAGTGAGTATCCACCACTGTGTTGTCTAAGATGTTTAAAGAGTATGGTGTGTAAAGTCCTTCTCAAGCTTTATTTCTGTCCTTGATGGCTATAAAGGTAAAGTAGAGCAGATTATATGAACCTGGTTATTGAATGTCACCCAAGATACCAAGGACTAGGACAAGCGACCAACATTCCACTCTTAATTCCAGTGTGATTTTCATAACCTTGTTCATAGATGATGGGTGCATTTTAACTACTACTGTATCTAAACAAGGTAGGTTAATAATGTATTAATCATTTCCCTCTCTTTCCAAGCTTTCCCAATTTGTCAAATTGCAGCGGGCACCCAGGTCAATTCACCAGGCTCTCTGTTTCAATTAGCACATATCTCCTTGAGAACTGTGAGCCCAGAATCCACAAAAATCTGATGTGAATGTTGCAAATCTAAGCCACCAGGGAACGCTTTTAAAAGGAATTTCTCTGACGACTGGAAAATAGGTATCAACTATTTTGTTGCTAATCAGAAAGCAAATATGTACAACCCAATCCAGCTATAGTCAAGAGAAATAGAGAAAGTTTAAGGAGGTTTAAACTTGAAAATGCTCCAAACTGAATGAAGAGTAATTGCTTGAGGAGATCAGATTGTGAATGCCAGAGTAAACCTGATGAAGGGAAAATCTGAGCTAGCACTGGAGGGAATTTCCTTTCCTTGGGCTCCCTGTGCTGGTGAAAGAACAAGTCTGTGTTTCTCAAGCCAGTGGGCCATTGTAGAGCCTTGCCCAGACCACCACGCTGTGCTCCCCCAGCAAAAGGTCCTCCCTTTCAGGCTGTCTGTGCAGAACTGGATTAAGAGTAGACACAGGATATTGCAGGACACCCAGAAGCCTCATGGCGTCCTGCATCTTCTGCTTCTACGGGACAGCAAAGGGAAGCCAAACGCAGCTGGTGAGCACCCAAGGAAAGCACATGACAACAACCTGTTCTAAGGAAACGATTGCTGTTATAATCATGATGTATTTAGATATGATGTAACAATTTTATTCTGAACAGTGGTTAGTTGGCTGGCAGAAAAGTCTTCATTAACCATGAGATGGGTGTTCCCTACAAAATACTAGGAAGCACATTGAGTGTGGAGGGGTGTCCACAATTTGCCATTCCTTCAAATAATTTGCCACGTTAGGGAAGAAGAACTGAATTTTAAACAGTGTTTGTATTCCTTGAGGTTTTATATCTAGTATTAGAGAATTTATAGCCATGTAGTTTGGGGTTTGTTTTTAGATTCAAAGGAAAAACTAAAACTTTAATAAAAAGCTTGTGTGGATTAACCTATTTTTTTTTCTTTTTTCATTTTTTAAATCTCCTAGAGAGAAATGGAGACCTGTAAGGAAATAGACTTGGGAGAATCTGCTGCTGGTTCTCATGAACACAGGGAAAGAGAGAAAATTGGGGGTGTTTAGAAAGCACCAGCAATCACCTGTACATTAAATCCACACTGATGGGCAGAGGCAACAGGGGCAGGGGGATGCCTCGCCTTGCCCATGAGTCAGAAGGCTCGGGGCTGCGGCCATGTCTGCTCTCCCTAGCTCAACCCTATATCTAATTCAATCACAACTGAATTCACCATGGGTTTATTGACATTAAGATGTTGACTATAAATTTGACATGGGGATTAAAAGGTTCTAGAATAGCCAAAACAACTTTGAAAAAGAAGAACGGAGTTAGAGAACCAGAGATATCTGATTTCAAGACAATACAAAGTAAAGTAATTAAAGCAGCATGCTATTGATGTAACACAGGGATACGCAAAAGTTTTTATATAAAGAATCAGATAGTAAATATTTTAGGCTGTGTGGGCCATACTGTCTCTGTCACAACTACTCAACTCTGCTATGAAAACAGCCATACGCTAACAGCCGTGCCCAATACATAGGGATGAGTGTGGCTGTGTCTCCATTTCAATAAGACTTTGTTTAAACACATGGAAACTTGAATTTATATAAGTTTTATGTGTAATCCAAAAGTATTCTTTTGATTTAAAATTTTAAGATGTGAAAAGCATTCTTGGCTCATGGACTATACATAAAAGGCAGGAACCATACTTGACCTACTGAGCACCATTTACAAAAGACTGCTGAACAGACAGACAAAAAACTTAAAAATAGAAGAGTCCAGCAATATACCTACATATACATCAACACCGGGATTTTGACAGAGGTGTGCAGATAAGCCAGTGAGCAAAGGTCATCAAACAATGCTCCAGTATCTGTGCTGGAAAACAAGAACCTGGATCTGTTTGCCACACAAATATTACTTCAAAGAGATAATTGAAATTCTAAAATTATAGAACCTAGAAAAGATATGAAAACTTTTGTGACCTGCGTTTCAATTGATTTCTTGATAGGTTATCCAATCCCAGGTAGATGGTCCTAAACAAATGTACATATAAGCAACGGTAAATGGGCTCAGTAGGTTGATACATAGTCCCATGTACATATACATGGACATGTAATCCAAACTAAAAATCCAAGACCTAACAAATACAATTCATAAGTTTGTAGACTTGAATCTACTTTAAATGATGATTAACTCCATTAACAGAGAGGATAGGATGCTATGCATCATTCGTTGGGCATAAAGCAAGCACAGGAACATGTTAAGTGTTCATTTTCTCCATTACTTTGCAGCTTATTTCAGTAGCTTCTGATTATGGAAATGGTGTCTCACCCTAGATCTCGGCATTGGCTTACAGTTCCTGGGAGTCATTTGCAGGAATGTCAGACTGCAGATTTGTGTGGTGCCCGATGACCCGAGTCATATAGGTCCAGGAAGCCATGAGGAGTGCCCTAAATTCCACATGCATCAAAGAAAAGTTTTATGTGCAAACATGTAAATGTAGGTACAATAACCAATTTCAACATAATTTCCAAATTACAAATACTGACAAAAGATGAAACTTAAAAATCTACAGATATCCACTCTGAAGATATTCTTACACAGAAATCCAGGTTGAATGGGTTCTGGGCAAAGACTTGCAGGTGATTAAAGGAGGAGTAAAATCAATTACGTGAATTTTTGTTTAAAATAGAAAAGCTAGTGAGACATTTCCAACTTGGAAACATTTATTTGTAACAAAATAACACCTCAATTTCCAAATATAGTAGTGGGACATTAAGGTGGATCTCTGTCTAAAGGAAGTAGTGTTGGTTTCATTACTTAGCAAAGCAAGACTCTGCATTAAGAGAGCACAGATGATCTCCGTAATTCTGCAAAGTACCTGGTGGAACAGAAGTCTTCCATGCTAAGAAATGATTGTGATAATCTGTTCAGATGCACTTATAAACCCTCTTTCACAAGTGTAACTTCATAAAACGTTTTGAGAGGTTTGTCTCAGGTTGGGGAAACAAGACCTTACCTCTTCGGTCCTCTCAAATTCAAGGACCTAGGGAGCACAAGGAAAGAAAGCAATCAAAGGCAGAACAATTCGAAGGAAGAGGTAAAACTGCCATTTTTCACGAGAAACGTGGTTTTGTAGATAGGAGACCCAAAATAACTGAAGACAACTCATTAAAACTAATAAGTTAATATAGTAAAAAATCAATTGGGTTTTATATGCAATGGAATAAACCTCCACAGTTCATAAAATCCTTAGCAATAAATGTGTGTGTGGTTACTGTAAAAGATACTGGGGTCAGATGTCAAAGATCCACGAGGTAAAAACTTTTCTTGCATGCACTGATGATGGATCCGGGACTGGCAAATCCCAGGAACACAGCAGCAAACTGTTGAAAAGTTAAAATGCAAAGGGTGCCACCACGTAATACACCATCACGTGATCAATTACTTTAAAATAAACTTGATAAAAAAATTTACAAGTCTTCTGTGAAGACTATTCTAAAATATTACTGGGAATTTTTTAATATATAGTATTTTTTGATTGGCAAATTCAATATGAATATACCAATTCTTTTGAAATTAATCCCTGGATTCAGCGCCATTCCAATAAGACTCCTGCCAGGCATGTTTAAAGGGAAATTGGCAACATGTCTCTAAAATGTCTATGAAATGTACATGAAAAGAGTAGCCAAACAAATCAAGAGAAAGCTGGGATGTTTATACAATCAGATATCAAAGCCACAATAGTTGTGGCTATAATTTTTATGGAACAAAAGGCATCTCTTCAATGTAACTGTCTTTTGAATAATTGCTGCTAAATTACTTGGTTATCAACAAGGTAAATTTTAACCTGAATTTCTATAGCATATAATATAAAAAGGTTAATTTGGGGTTTAACATAGATGCAAATTTGAAAAATAAAACTTAGAAGCTATAACTTCACAGAAATCCTTTGTGGCTTTGGAGTGGCTAGGAAAATAAATGCATTTAATCTAAAACTCAGCTGGCCAGTCACAAGCAAGCTTTGAGTGGGAAGGAAGTTAGACTGTACCCCATACCTGACTATTTCATTATTTAGGCTCCTGCAGTTTTTTTTTTTTTTAAGATAGAGTCTTCTCTATTTATTCTACAGAGAGACATCTAGAACAGACTAAGATGTCTGAGGTATTTACAGTCAAAAAAGGAAAAGATCGAGAGCGCGTGGAGAAATTATGAACTGCAGTTGCTTTATTACGGTAGTAAGGGTGAGAATAAAGCCATACAGAAAGCTGTTAATGGCATACAAGGTTATGATGTTTATTTTCATGTTTACCTCTAAGGAGAGAATGAAAACATTTTAAAGCCAAAGAATATCCCATGTTTGTGGCTCAGATTTCTTTCCTTGTGTCACTTTAGCACCTCCATATGCTCCATAATCTATGTCACGCTGGAGGAGAGGGCTGGTGGTAACCAGTAGGATCACTATGGTGAAGTGGCATGGCTTGAGGAGGAATGCAGGCTTCTGGGTCAGAAACTCGGAATCCCAACAAGTATTCTTGCAAACTCTCTAAATTTAGGAAAGATATTAAATGTTGGTAAGCTGAGTTCCCCAGTTCAGGGATGAAATAAGATTCTGATGGCTGTTGTGAGGACTGATCGCAAGGGCTCCCGAGAAATACATATGGAAGCATATACAGGTGTGTCTATTAAATGGAGCCACTCCACATACATGGGATGGTAAAGTTTTCACTAAGAGCCATAGACTATAACAAAAACATCGATACTAGACATGGAAAACTGTTCTTTGAGCCACTTGTCATGGAAGTCCAAGAGACTCTCCAAACCATACAGGCCATTGGCATTGCCCTGTGTTGCTTCCTAGACCATGAAGGTAATGACTACACATATTTCCCACTGGACTTGGAGGAGTGTAGTTGCAACTGGTCTGGAAGCTTGCTCCCTGAGGACCAGTTCCCGCAGTGTCAGAACGGGCCATGCATACTGTCAAAGGAGATGAACAATCAAAAGTCCTACCCAGCTATATGGTTAAGACCCCAACCATGATGGGCACAGCAAGGTATTCCTAATAAGTTAGTGGTGGTTTTTATTGGTGGTGGTAACTTTGGTGGTTTCAATGAGATGTTCCACATAGTCTTGACCATTTGAATGGTTGGTCCCTAGGTTATGGTGTTATTTGGGTAGATGTAGGAAGTGTGTCTTAAGGCCATTATTGTGAATTGCAAGGAATTCTCAACCTATGAAACAACAATGACTCAAATTTTGTATTTCAAACAAGTTCATACTACTAGGCTTTCTATAAAAGTTTGCTTTTATGAGACACAGCACAAATTCATGCAGCTAATTACTTCAAGGTACTTCCTTTCCCCCACGCGTCTCTTACCTTCTCTTCGTTGCCCATCTCCACAGGAAGAACAGTTTATGAGACTCAAGATTTGTTTGTTGGATAAGAAGTGCAAGTTCTAGATTGGACAGAGGTAAAAATGGGATTTCCATTGTGCAGGAACAGTGCCTCCCACAATACCGTCACACAACCACCTTAGTACAGGAGGAGTCGGGTTCTGCTTATGCACCTGTGTCACTAACTATCCCAAAGGCCAGGGACACTCACAGGTAGAGCCCCTCTTTCCTAGACCTCTGTGTCATTATCTGCTTGTCCTCATGCACTCGAACTCTCAGAGTCTTTATTAGCTTAGATACTAGAGCAGATCCACCAAGGGATGCCCCAGATAGAGGAAAAGAGTCTCTTTTATTTACAAATGTGGAAACCTGCATCCAGCCATATCTCTTCTACAAGGCAGTGAACCTTCCAAACCCTTGTCTTAGTCTCTTAGAACCAAACAAATTACATGCCACTGTGTGCTGTATATCACAGCTAGAGTGTTTATAACTCCAGGCCTAGTGGAGTTTGGGAATGGGCTTCTCTGGCAAGCTGGAACTGGCTGTACCTTTGACTGACAAGCTGCCATTTTCTTGAGGTTTGACTGTTTGGATCTTTCACCTATCCATCCAGCCCCCATCCCCACTCAAATACAACAAACAAACAGAAAAACCCTTAACCTTGGAGATCTTTGGCATTTGATCCCAATATTTTTATACAGTAACCATACATACATTTATCACTCTGTGCTTTATGAACAGTGAAGGTTTATTACGCCACACTCAAACCTCATTTAACCTTTTCTCTTGAAGCAATCCTTTAAAACAGAGTGTGGGGGTTTGTTCAATAAAGGCTGGCCGATTCCTTTTTAGAAATGTCTTTAGCATTAATGCTTCTGGTCAGTTAGTGTTTGGTGATATCTTGAAAATAAAACTTACCCTTTGGTTCTCTGAGGGACCCAGCATCTTGGAGGCTTTTGGAGTGGCAGGATTTTAGAATGGGAAGGCCTCAGAATCAAGCTACTTTTTGTGCAGTGTCTTCCACTGCTGAGCACTGTTTTGTCCTTTTTTCCAATTAGCTTATCAATTATCGCACAAGAGCCACTTTATACCTGGAAGCTATTCTGTCCCATGCGAAACTTCATTCTTCAAAAGGCTTTGCACCTAAACCACATTAGAAAACTTAGTATTTTATTATCATAACTATTTTAGATTTTTATTTGAACAAATACTTCTTCCCCTTCTTGCTTATCTGAATTCTGGAAATGTATGTTACACCATTAAATTCCACTCAAACCTAATTCCATGCTTGATGAATGTAGGAAAGCTGCATAGACTGAAGGAGTTTACTTTGATCATAGCATCTTGTCTGAAGAGAAAACTTCCTTAATCCTTACACTGTAATTCAGAAAGGATCAGACCCCTTGGTCTTGGAGGTAGGTCCAGGAAGTCTATATAGCTCAACCAGGCCTATTTAGACTAGGTATCTCATAACATCTGCCATGTTGTTTCATAGGCATGTGAAACTTGGGAGCAATCATTTTATTTCCTCTACTTCTCAGTTCCAGTTGAGGTGAAGGGACTCCTCAAATGATTGAGTTTACAAGAGTCGTGCTAGGCTCAATGAGAAGGTGCGTCATGGTTGTGCTGGCATGTATGTAGGAGTACACGTGTCATCTCTACCGTGAGTATTTCAAACGCAGGTCTGAAAGCTGCTGCCCTGGATGCTGGCCATGAGACTTCGTGTTCCACCGAAACCAGGGTCCATCAAAAGGGGCAATTTGTCCCCCTTGTTGGGGAAACTGACGGTGCTGCCTCTGATGTCACACAGCTCTGCAGGTGTTCAGCGGTGACAAGACTGATTAGTCTGGTTTGCCTTTTCCATTCTACTCAACAAGTATTGCTTTTTTATTTTTCTGTCTGCATTTCCGATGTGAGCTTCACAAGCGTTTCTACCAATTATGACTCTGTGGGCATGGACTGTGACAATGTGCTTTGCTTTTCCGGTGGTGTAGGGATAGACCAATGGGCATCACCAGACAGAACTGGAAAAAAAAACTGTGGCCACCTTGTAGATGATAGCGAGGGTAAAGGAAAATGTACTTAAGCCCTGGAACCTTATTTATATGGTTTGAGCCTTATACCAATCAGGTGCTATTTATAGTTAATCCATGTAATTATTCCCTGATGTAAGTGTTTTAGTATCTCTATTTAATTGATGAGGAAATTGAAGCACAAAGAAGCTGCACCCACTTTGCCTGGGGTTCATAATCTGTGGGTATCTTTGGTGGGATCTGAATTGAGGTCACCCAGTTTGGCAGTTCTTGCCTTTAACCACCATGTCTCATTCTTTATGTTCTGTGTACTTTATTTTTGCCTTGAAGAGTCCCTTATTCACAAAGCATTATGCAAACTGACTTTGGGAACACGAGAAATGAACCCCATTTCTGCAAAGGGCATCAGCCCTCAAGGAGAGTGTGGGACGTGCTCATTTTGCCCTAGTACAAGTGAGGCGTTCTCTGCCCACCCCCACCAGGACCTCCGACTCCTCTCTGGACAGAAGGAAGGAACTCAGCTGTTAGCAGGATCGCCAAGGAGCAGAGCGGTGTCTGAGGTGTGCATCCACTAGCAGAACTTCCAGTTGCGTGGTGCGGGAGAGACTATCCTGAACTCCTGGCCACCCAACTAGCAAGCATGTGTTCAGGGGCAGCAAAGGCAAGGTGTGAGATTCAGGAGTGATCGAATAGTATAGGTTTTCCCTTTTAAACATCATAAAATGTCATCAGTTTATTCTTTGCTCAAAAGAAAACATAAAATGCAATGTAACTTTGTAAATTTCACATTTAATTACTATAGGACTATCTGTGCAGTTCTACTTTTTTTCAAATGGGTCAAAAAGAGAAATAGGCAGTGGAAGAAAGCAGAGAGTGGATTATGTGCCAATAGTTACAGCACATATCATCTAACAGGGCGCAGGGCTTCTCATTCCCCATGTCCTTCTTATTCCCCATGTCTTTGGAGTTTCAGGTTGGGTGTCCTTGTTTGGCGAAAAAAAAAAAAAAAAAAAGAACCCATTTTTGTTAAATCCATAGGCAGCATGAACTTGGCCAATGTACCAGCCTCCTAGGAATACTAAATGTACCCTATTTTATTTATAGGAAAGAAGCAAATTAAGACAGACCTCTTTTGTGCAAACCATAAACTGCATTTAACAAGACCAGGGGCTTGGGAATCCATGGTGAGGCTGCTTGCTTTTTCCTGGCACCTTGTTAAACATGGTTGAAAGTTTGCATGCTGGGGCACAGGCTGCTTTCTCTTTGTTCCTGGGAATGCTTCGAATGGGCCTGGTAGACCTGGGGCAGACCAGCTGGAATCTCAAATGTGGGCTGGAAGAGAGCAGGCACTCACTAGCACCCACATCCACTGGGCCTGAGGACAAGCCCTTGGAAGAATGAGACTGCTTCCAACGCTGCCTCCAGCATCTAATGATGCTTATTATTGAGCCACTCTTCCTATGTCTAAATGAAATCTTTCATCATGTAGTTCAGGGCGTCTCCTTTTGTTCTGTCCTGAATAAAGATGGAGAACAGCTGGTCAGTATTCCCCATAGAATAACTCTCGAGACACTTGAAAACTATTATTAATTCCCTCTTTGCCCTCCCTTTTCCAGAACAATACTGTGGTTTTTCTTCTGCCCACTCCCCCATTCACCTTTTTCTCTTTACCTTCCGGTCTTTCTCCAGCTGCTTGCTTTCTGAAGTCACTTGGAAATCTAAATGCACACGGTTTTGTTTTTGGTTTTTTCTTTTTTTTTTTTTGAGGGGTGGTGGTGGATTTTTACTGCAAAATAATGGTTGGGATTTTGTTCTCTCTTAGCATGAACTTATTTTGGAGGGCTTAGTCTTTATCCCAGGACGTCATCCATTGGCTTGGATTAGTGAATACCTTCTCTGTCTTTAAGTATTTTGGGTCTGGAGAGATCTTACAAGGAAAGTTCTTTCTCTCTGGATGTGCACGTATGGATGTGTTTGTGAGAATAGTGGTTCCTCCAGGAATTTATATTCAAGTCTTTTAAAATATTATTTCATGACATACTGTGCAATATTGCTTTAGATGTGCTCATTTAATTAGGGATGGACCATCATTCTATGTGCACGTGTATGAGAGTCCATATTCTAACTTGGATAATTAGCTTCTGAGAATTCATATGTAAAATGGACTCTGAGGCTGCATGTCAGTAAGTGGAAAACAGGAAGGCTGAAGTGAATGTTTCACAGCATTGCCTATGACTAGGAATAAGTGGAGAGGGGCTATTGCCGAGTTACAGGGTGCCTAACTAGGAGGTCAAAAAGTGAAAATCATAAACAATTGTGAAAATTATTCTTCCTTTCCCCATTAGGTAGTATAGTCTCTTTACTGACCCATCTGCAGGGAACATCATTAATTAAATTTCTCATTTACTTTGATTTATACATCCCATGATAGTTTACATTCCCCCTTTCCTCCAAATCCCATATTCTGTTGCCTAGCAAGCAGTCTTGAAGAACATCACCATTTGTCTGTCATATAATAGGAATTTGTCAGCTCTTTGGATTGCACTTAACAGCTCAATAGGTAAGCAGCTAGTCTTCCCTAACACACTCCTGTTGCACTCAACTTGTCTTTTCTTAAGGCAACCCATTGCTTGAGAATCAGTGGCTAGTGTTTCCCAGTATCACCCTTAAAATGCTTCTTACTGCTGACTATCTTTTGGCGTTCTGCCAAGTAGCTACCATCTGAACTAGGTAGTCTAGTTTTCTTTCATTTTCCAGAAATCATTTAATTTTTCAGAAATAAGTTAAATATTTCCTACACATTTCAAGTACTTTTTCTACCCATCCAGTATCTGCTCCTCTCTTTCCATGTGTCTAAAGTCGTGTGAATGCAGTTGTCCACCAAGCTTTCTAGTAGACTGCCACTCATAGTGGTGTCTCATTTAATCTAACCTCCCCCGACAATTACATTCCTTCTCTTAGCCCAAGTAGATAGTATGTGTACCTTGCTAACTGATCTGTGTGAGCCGGTTGGTAGTCTTTCTTCTTCTGGGAGGACAGTTGCATCCTTTGCCTTCTTGTATGTCTTTGTCCCCATCGGCATCAATCTGCCCCACAGCAGTGGTACTCCCGGAAACAGTACTCAGAAAGTTCCGGTCCCATGATCCGCCAAATAACCAGACTGACAGTATTTCACTAGGATGAGATTTTAAAAAAATTCGATTAGTCTTTATGGATTTGGATAGATAAATTAATATTTCAGAAGGTATAGTTATTGGTGACATTAGTAAAGAAAAATGTATTTGGAGATCATACATAGTTAATAAATGATTCTCTTTGGAGGAAGAATAAAAGTGATTTCTCTTTGACAGAGCTCAAAGTGTTATTAATTACACAGATGCTAATATGGTATCGGGGAACAGCATGGAAAGGCATGGAAATGCAATTTCTCA
Source organism: Ondatra zibethicus (assembly GCA_004026605.1). Classification (NCBI taxonomy): domain Eukaryota; kingdom Metazoa; phylum Chordata; class Mammalia; order Rodentia; family Cricetidae; genus Ondatra; species Ondatra zibethicus. Next base: position 75,738 of record PVIU01006195.1, on the reverse strand, counting down.
CCTGGCTTGCGGAAAATGGTGATGAGATGTTCACTTCAACATTTCTTTCCTCTGGTGCACATATCAGTGAACATATCAGAAAACTGCAGGCAAAATTCGAAGCAAGAGAAAGTCTCGATCAATCATTAGTACAGAATAGTCAGTAGGGCAATTGAGGAGAAGCAGAAAGACATCTGTTGACTACACTGTGCCTCTCTTGTTGTGAGAGGCCACTCCAGCTGAAGAAGATTTGAAAACTCAGGATAGACACTGGAGGAACTCAGCCATGGCTTTCCTTCCATTCCTTGTGTGAGAGTGGTGATAGAGGTATCTTTAATGCACCTGAGGGGCACAGCACAATCATGCCCCAACATTGCATGTCTGAGTCACAACCTAGTGGCTTAACTGATTTATACTTTATTCTTTTCCAAAGGCAGCAGAGTGTCAGAGGTCTTTCTTTTGTGTAGTACTGCAAAACTGGTTGTCAAACAACCTCCACTCATTTAATAATTTATCCCATTTTGTAGAAGAAAGGCAACTGACATGCAGTAAATCTACTCCATATTTAAATTACTGCATTGAACAATAACGAGAATGAAAAATCTAGTCCATTATTTAAAATTAAACATATATGAAACTGTTTTGTCCAAATTATCACCAAAGGCTGTAGTTTAAAGAGAACTGAAGCCCTGAGTGGAATAAAAATGCCTAACAGTGCTTTGAAAGTGGCACTGGGATTATTTATTCTATTTTTCTATACATAAGGAATTGAGCTAAATGAACAATGTTTAAGCATGTCAGAATTTCATCAATTTTGCATGAGCATTCTCAAATATCCTGGTGGGGGTAATTGCTTGCAAATACATTTAAACTAATGATATGTTATATCCTTACTTGATATAAAACTATTAAAAGATACATTATTGCATTTGACAATGCCATGCAGCTGGGTCAGATCTTAATGACAGATCTCTGCATTTGTGAATTAAGATACACTCTGCTGGAAGCAAATATTTTGTAAAAATAAAAGCTATATACTATGTAAGTTTGACCATTTATCTAAAAGTTCTTTTTCTGTGTGTAGGATACTGCAGGAGCTAAGAGAGAAGAACTGTGTCCCTCTCATAGAATTGGCAAAGGACTCAAGTTACAAATGAGACCTTCTTCCACCCCTTCACCCTGACTTCCTCGGAAGAAGAGAGAGAACTTGTGAAAGCCACAGTGTGGTTTGAAAGACCCACTTAGAGTGTGATTTGCATCCCTCCTATGCCAAGGTGACTGACATGCTTCAGATCAATTAGAGAAACTGGCCTTTTCTCCTTGTGAAAGCATGCACACATATGTGTACATGCACACAAAAGCACTGTGCACACACACACACACATTTATTTTTTCAAGTGAATTAAAAACTAGGCTAAAAAGAAATATTGGATCGGAAAAATAATTCAAGGAAAAAATGAAATTTAAAAATCCTTAACCACAGAAATACTTTTGTAAAAGAAAATGTAACAATTTGACCGCAAGGAGTCTTTGGCCCTTCACTTTCAGGGATATTGCCTTTTTTATTTTAGTCCATTCTTAGTTTTGCCTGAGGTCAATAGAGAGAGGCTCCAGTATGTATCAGCTTGGGTTAATTTGTCTGGTCCTGTGATCAAAATCCCAGTGTGATTTCTCTTATTGACAAAGAGCTAAAATGCATATTAATTTGTTTCCAGTGCCAGGATTCTTGAGACTCCAAAGATGGATTGCGAAGCAGGCATTAGTGCTTATGCGTGATTACAGAGCCAGAGGAGCTGGCCTGGCATCCCACTGCAAGTCAGATGATGTTATGATTACAAGGAAGTATTGATATACTTCCCTAATTGTTTCTTAGGACTTTGGTTTCTATTTATGATGTCATTACAAAGCTATGCATTATCTACATAATCGCCAAGGCAAAGACTCTCATGAAGGGAAATGCATCCCACTGAGATAATGCCGTATGCTGCTGCTGCACATCCAAAGGCACATGTGTGGTGGTGAAATAATAAGAGCACGGAATAATGATGCATTCCTGTTCCCATCATCACAGAAAGCTTTCCCCAGACTATCAGTATTTCTGCCTTAATTGATCTATGAGCGATGAAAGGATTTCAGCAAATGGATGACTTTGGGGCCAATCCATACACAGAACAGCTTCTGTCAGTATTGGCCTAAGAAAGGCCAGCGACTCTGCAAGTGCTGAGATCTGCCCATGTAGAAGGTGCTTTGGATCTTTCTGCAAGTCTGTATACCTTTGTATGAGCACGTATGAGAATCTACACCCCCCACACCACCACCACCACCTCTCAGCTGATGGCTTAGGGTGAAAACTAAAGGGAAGATAAACTTGCCTCTGGGGCAAGAGGTAGATAATTTTTCTCAGGAGCTGACTCCTCACAGAGTGAAAAAAATCACCTATTATTGTCACTTGGTGTTACATATATATGGCGTTCTCTCCTTGGCTTGGCAGCCCAGCACAGGAGAGAACAGTACAATATACCTTTACTGCAAGGTTTGCAGTTACACAGTAATTCTGATACATATCCTTGCCTTTCTTTAAAAGGCACGTGGGCTCTGATTTTCAACATCATTGAAGATTATTACAACTTCACTTCATAACATACTGTAAATTTTATTATAAAGCCCCAGTTTCTGGGCTCCTAAGAACAATCTTAGGCAAGAGTGCCCTATACTTCTTACTCTTTCCATAATGCGAGGGACCTAATGAAGCTCTTTATGCAAATTTTCCAGTTATCAGGTAAAACTTTCACATAGAAAATCTGTCACATGTTGTAAAATTTCTTTATGTTATCAGACGCAAATGATGACGCAGAACACAGCCGACGGAGGATCTTTGAAACCCTTCATAAAACTGTATTCCACCCCAATATCAGAGAGGCCTTGGAAATTCCACCACTCTGAAGATGCCGGTTTGTAATTAGCACGGTGTGGCTTCTCTGCCCTCTGAAACTATAATGTTAATTACAAAAATTACACTGTGTTTAAAAGTGCAATCAAGAGACTCCGCCGCACAAAGGGAATCTTGGAACCTCTTTTCACACTTTGAAGCCAGGTCATAATGTAGCCCATAAAAAGGAGGCCAAGCCTCATTCCCTTTTAAAGGCTTCAGAAGACCAGAGAGGCGATCTCAGCGAGAATAAGTTCTACTGAGCTCCACGGTGCTGTAATGAACAGTGTTCTACCTGGAGCAAGGGACCAGGCAAAAGGAGAAAATGAGCTGAGAAATGATGGCCGCCCCACATTCAGCTTGACTGCTGTCAACATTAACGCCCAGCTTGGGTCGATGCTGGGCCAATTCTGGAATCACTTGCTTGGTCCTGGTGGCTGCTGGCTCTCAAAGTGGGGCACAGGTCTAGTCTATGTACACAGCGTGATGAGACAGACGGGTAGATTTAGAACTACTTTCGTACTTCATTCGCAACAGACCACTATTAAGACACATTGAAACATAAAGCAAGTTAGGCCAGGAAATAAGCCTCACCTCAAACTTCCATTGGGGCGGGGAGAGGGTGATGATATTTTGGGTGGTTTAATAGTGGGACCCAGGCAACGTGGCCGGTCATAAAATGAGCCAGTGGTTGGTTAGTTCAAAGTGGGGTTTGTATACTAGTGTGTCAAACACTGGGCAGGAAATGGAAGCTCGGAATTTCCCTTTTCTGTCTCCAACAATGTGACATTCAGCAATTATCTAAATTCGTGGGCTTTCAATTTTCCCATCATAATAGTGAGCGCAACACAGGTCTGAGGGAATTATGATCAAATTATCTGAAACTATTACCGAAAGCAAACCTACTCAGCAGTTTGTACGGCAGCTACCGCACACACCTTGTTTCTTCACTGCGCCCCAGGAACTGTAGGAACATATACCAACTTTGGAGCAAGTTCTTTCCTTCACTTTGGTACCAGTGACATTTTGACACCCTCCGCCCCCTCCAGCCTCAAAATCTCAGAATGAATCTTTATTTGGAAAAGGCGAGTCCTTCCTTCCAGATGTGACGTCACCAGCAGCCTCCATCCAAGATGATTTAGGGATTTAAAAAAGAGAAAGGCAAAGGTGGGTGCAGAGGCGGAGGTACACGAGGAAGTCAGCACTAAAGGGCAGCTTACCCATGGATCAGCACAGGAGGAAGGCCAGAACAGATTCCTCTCCCTCAGACTCCTGAAGGGCCAGCCTGTTGGTCCCTTTTCTCACACCTTTAGCCTCAGCCCTTGCAGGACCTCGGGTCAGTTCCTGCTGCTTCGGCCTCAGCGGTGCCATAGCGGCACTAGGAACTAACTCCAGCTGAAACTGAATGTCTCTTCCTTTGGGTCATTTTGCTTTGAAAAGCCTAGTCTATCTTACCTCCCATTCAGATACACCTACATGCTAGCGTGGGGTACTTTAGGTTTTTATCTTTGGACACAAAGTTTCCCTCAAATCACTTTTCGAGCAGGGAACTTCATGCTCACGCCCAGACTCCAGAAGCCTACTTTTCTAGTTGCTTGACTTGCTTTAATTTTCCTTAGAGGATAGGCTGGTGTGTGAAATTCCCACTGTCTCGGTGGTGGTATTTTTTTAGGGTCTAAACTGAAAAGCTGTCCTCTCATTGTGAAATGGAACCAGAATGAAGAACATTAAAGAAGTGCCCAGAATGAAATCAGGCCGGGAACCTGGCTCTTCCATGAATATTCTGGGGACCGAGAGAGTATTCTAGAGGCTCAGGCGGCAGAAATAGTTGCTCTAGAAAGACAATTATACCAGAGATAAAATGTTTGTAAACCCCAGGAAGGGATCTTAACACCCTCTGCCGTGCCCCTTCTAGCCCTCCTTCAGTGTGACGGAAGCACATGTCCACGCATGGTGATAGACGCTCACTAAACACATCCTAAATGGAGGATTTCAACTGTTTGGGGGTAGGTTTGTATTTTGTATACTTTATACGTTTTATTTGAAAACCCTTCAGATATGCCTTTCGTGGGTGTCCATAACATCTCAGTTGGTAGCTGCCTAAAGCCTTTCCATCAGGGGAATTTAGGATTCTCTGGCTCCTGAAAAACCTGGACTTGCTAAGCACAGCTATTTTGTCCTCGGGGGGGGGGACCCATGTGACTCCTGAGGTGGGGCGCTTTACTTAATCCATTCTTCCATTTACAAATAAGTTTCTTCTCATGAAGTCTAATGTGCAGACTCCCAACACAACCCAATAAATTACCAACCTGACCTTTTGCAGAAATATTGGAACAGAATTAAAGGTGGAAGAGGGAATTTCTACCCCCATTCTCCTCCCACCCCACCCCCAACCCTAGAGCCTTATGCAGTAAGCAGTACGCTGCCCATTGGCCTGGGCTATTTGGCCTATGTGTCTGGAAAAATTCCCTTTCTCCTCCTCCATCTTCTACCTGCCCGACTCGTTACAGAACCAGACAGTTTACATATGTGATCCTTCCTATTTAGAAAATTAATGGTGTTTTCTGGCTCCAAATCACAGCTTGTGGTTCTCTGCAGGCGATGAAAAACTTGGCCAGCTTCAGCAGCAAGGCAGCCATTAGAAAATTAACCCTTGGTGACCAAGGAGCAAAGGTAGGCGAGCAGGGTCCTGGAGACTGGCAGGCTGTAGCTTTCGGGTGTCGATACATATGTTAGCCATGTAGGAACAGCACACACGGGGCCCCCTGAGAGCTCCTAGCTAGCATGTTTGTGGCTGCCCACTGCAGAGAGGGCACGGACATAGCTCTTGGCAGCCAATGCAACCAATATGCCACGCTTTTTATTAGAGCTCAGGAGAGCACCCAGAGCCGGGCTTTGGAATCCCAGCCATCACTGTCTTGGCTGCACCTGATTAAAAGATGTGCCATTCATCGCGATCCCTGCATGCCTCCATTTCACACCCCCGTGCTGTGCTCTCCCTGTCTGCCTCAGGAAATGGCTGACCTCAGAGAGACAGATCATAAAAGCCAGGGGAGAAACTTAAAGTGATTAATTCCACATTAACTTCAATCTCCTTTGCTTGCTTGCTTTCTGGATCCCGCCCCCCGCCCCAACATATTTTAATATGTGGTTTGGATTTCTCTTTCCTTTTCTCTCTCTCTGTGTATGCCCGTTTATCTGTCTGTCTGTCTGTCTGTCTGTCTGTCTGTCTCTCTCTCTCTCTCTCTTTCCGTGTGTGTGTGTGTGTGTGTGTGTGTGTGTGTGTGTGTGTGTGTGTGTTAAGGACACAAGGGTGGTCAGGGAAAATGACTTAAAATTTCAAGTCTAGCTTTGAAATTTTGGTTTTCTGAGGGCAATGTAGCTTGGGCCATTGTTACAGTTTTCTCCTTCACAGACCGTACAGAGCCATGGATTGTGAAATTCATATCTAGCCTGGAATTTATCCCTCATAAATATAAATTTCCTCTGTCCCATTCCAATGGAACCAGTAACACTCACCCCTAAGTCCAATGGACAGACAGGGCTGCACCTTTCTGTAGTTACCTGCTAAACAGTTGAAGTACAGGGACTCTAGAAGCCATTAGTCGTGGCTCTTGAAGCCACCCCCAAGAGAGAAGCGGGAAGCCAGCAGTGCAGCCGGCAGAAGGAGCAGGAGCTGGAAGCCGTTCTCACCATTGCTCACACACCTAGCAGGCAGTCCTGAAGTGGGTTTTTATTTTTAGGCTCCTGGTAGAAGAAAACACAGCTGCTTATTTTACCACTCCTGAAATGCTTGCTCCGCGGCATTCAGAGAAATCAGGCTACATTCATCTCTAACATTGTGTAACAGCCGCCTTAATACCAACAGGGGTAAATAACAGTGGCACATTAATTACTCCTTTCTAGTTTACTTTGACAAAAATGTACTAAAATGAAGACTAATATAATTATAGATGATGCATTTTCAATTAGCCTTTGTTAATACTATTAATAAGATTAATAATATATACTAAAATGTCAATATGCTTGTCTAAATAATTTTTTTTTAAAATCACCCTTTCAGGTTACAGCATCAAACATTAAGGCACACAGACTTAATTACATGTGCTCATCAACAAAGTTAAATGGCTCACATCCCTCCAGAGTGGCAGGGACAGAGAGGCAGGCCCCTAGCCTGTCTGCGGGCTCACCTTTCTTAGCAGTTTGCCTTGTCTGTCGACATTAGCATTTATGGAGAGACCGCAGCTATCTTGGCTCAGGGCTCTGCACAGTTCCACCTAGCGAGGGCTATTCATGGCACAGCTTATTCTCCAATCCACACACATATAAATGACCTCTTTCTGAACTGGATGATAAAATGTGGCTTTTTCCCCCTTTATAATTTTAATAATATACAGCACAATGGTGACTGGTGTTAATGTATAGAATTAATTGCCCCGGTGAGACATTTCTTCTGAAAAAGCAATAATAGCTGGATTCTCCTTGAGATGTGAAAAACCCTCTGGTATACTAATAAAATGAAAAAGGTTCAAGAAATAATATCCTAAATAATTGGGTTCCCTGCTCCAAAGGACCCCATGTAGTTCCTCTTAAGTGTTCTAAAAAAATGGCGATTATTCCTTGGGATTTAATAAAGCATAATTGAAAAAAACCAGTGAGAATGACACAGTGCAATCTCATCCATATCCCCATTAATATTTCTAAAGGTGAAATTGTTTGCACTTTCTTAATAGTAAGAAGAACAGAAATTTTGGCAGTAAACAATATTGTTTACTTGGTTGATAACATCTTGGTAACATGCCCAGTCTTTCTCACTCTGTGTGTGTGTGTGTGTGTGTGTGTGTGTGTGTGTGTGTGTTTATCATTAAAGTTTTCAACAGCCCAAATCTACTGGCCTTTCCTCCCCAGAAACTGAGAAACTGCATTCTCCTACTGTTCTGCATTCATTATCAAATTAGTGTCTTTTGAATAGGTGTGTGTGTGTGTGTGTGTGTGTGTGTGTGTGTGTGTGTGTGTAAGGTGGGGGGTACAAAAGTGTTCTGTCTGGATAAATGTTTTCATCCCTGTAGCATGCCTTCCCAGTTTCCAACATAAAGGCTTAACCAGACTGAAAAATCTTCCACCGCTGGTTTTGCTTTTTCCCCTCCGACTCATTTGAACCTGTTTATTTACTTCTTGTAATGCGATAAAATTACAAAAGGAAAAATGAAAGAGAGAAAGAGAGAAAGGCAGCGCTGAAAAGGAAGAGCAATGGAGAGCATGGGGGAAATGCAAAGGGGACTGAGGACAGAGCAGGGGATGGCAGAGCGACAGGATGCTGGAGATAGTTGTCCCAGCTACGAGATAAAAGCTACATTACATGAAATTAATGGAGGCTGTCCGAGACATACATGAATCACGGTTTCAGCACTAAGAAACCTGCACAAAAGAATAAAGAAATCTGAGTACTAACTACATCTTCAAAGGTCTCCTATTTACCCAGCTATACTGGGTACTGACACAAGTGGGGGGAAATATAAGAAAAAAAAAAACACTGCTGTGATCGAATGAATGCGACCATATGAGCTATATTGGAGCCGTATGCATCCTATTTAGCTGATATCAAACACAGTTTAATGAAAGTTAAATAGTTTCTGAGGAGTGCATGAGCTGGAACAGATTAGATTCCACTGAGGGGTCTCTCAGCATATTGTCGCTCACATGTATTCCCTGCTCAGGGCTGCTACAATTCCAGCACTCCATTAGCAATACACAAAAGACTTATGCAGATAGCGGGCATAAGCTCCAACCGCCATGTTGGGAAATAAAAAAAACCACACACACAGGCACACGCACACACGGATGAAGGTTTTGTTCAATGTGTTCATCTCAAAATAGATCTCTGTCATTCAAAACTGATAAGAGCTTTTGTGGAGAGGAGGAAGTAGCTGCCTATATTTTGAAAGAGAAATCTGCAAACTGCCTTCAGGAAAGAGATTGCACTAGGCACATAATGAGAGTTTGGTCTCTCAGAGGACAATGACCTGGGTGAGGATGATGCCCTCTGATCTGCAAGCTACATCTGGCCCATAGGTACTGCTTCTACCACCACGCCCCTGATAATTTCCAGGGGTGCCTGCATCTGCAGATCTCCTCATGTGGTATATCTGTAGCAGCTTCTCACTTTAAAAATGTACATAAATCTTTCCATAAATCCTGCTGGACAGCCTGCCTATCTACTCACGTGGTTGTCACGAGAAGAGACAGGAATTGCAATTAATAATTTCATTACTTGACGAAGAATTTTTTTTCTTTTTTTTTCCATGATTGAGTTGTTCATGAGCTTTGTCCTCCTTCTTTGTCCAGCACCCAAGACTCCATCTTCACCAAGCTGACTGCTTCTGAGCGCACAGCACAGTGGTCTTAATTCAGATATAAACAGGACTAGAAATGGCTGAATAGCATCACTTCCTTCTTTCACATATAGGGAAAAAAATCCCTTTCAACCTAGAGCTGCCCACATTTGCACTAGCACACAATTGCAGTCAAACTTTGCTGACCGTTTCCCCCTTGCCTTCCCCATGCTAGACTGCACTATAAACACGAATCACGAGTGCTCTGCACTTGAAGAACTGCCATTTTGCCCAAAGATTCTATACTTGGAACAATTTTGACCCTATCCCTATGCACAAAAGGTCTTTAGGGTACTATTTGGTTAGCCTCACTGTGAGAATGCTACTGGGATGCTGTTACTGTCCTACAAAGGGACACTGTCCTGTGCCCACAGCAAAGTACTGTCTAGTTCCAAATGTCAACACTGTTGCCATCTGGAGGGGTGATTCTTGCTGAGGACATGCAATATGAGTGCACAGGTGGCTTGGAGCTCTGGTGAGCCTCTACCTGTGTCTGGGGATGACACAGTGTGTGTTTCTGGTAGGAGCCAGGGACTGAGTGAGACTCTTGTGGCATTTTGCTTCAATTTGGGAAAATTAAGCGAAATCTAAAATAATATGCTTTTAAAGACATTTTGCCGCCAGGAGTAATGGTTTAACTTTCAGGAAAGCTTTTCTACTTTCTTGGCTGTCTGAGGTTAGGGACAAGAGTTCTTTTGTAAGTTCAGCCAAAGAAAGCAAAAGCAGGCATCGGCACACACATGTCCTGCACTCCTTCTCAGTGCCAAGGAGGAGAGTCTTCTCAATATCATTTGAGGCCTCCAAAGAGGGGCCGAACCTTCTTGGTCATTTCTCCTTCCCTCTGTGTTCTTGCCTGATCGCTCCTAGGAAAAAGGGTGGCCCCTATTGAGGATAAGGTCATCTATTTAGAGTAGCCTTCCAGGTGTACTAGGCAATTAGTTCTGTTCCTTCATCTTGGTTCTTAGATGCAATGTCATTAAGAATCAGAGCAGGTGATGAAGTTGCCAGGTGTTGCTCAAGATTTTCCCACTGTCCCCGTGTCGACACCATGTATCACTGTGTTCTGTGTGGCATTTGGCAGAAGTGCTGCAAACACTTGGAGCTGGTTTCATTTGGTGGTGACAGGATGGAGGCTGCTGTCCTGTGTGGTAGTATCAACCAGTCACAATACTCATACAAATGTTGATGGACATATCCTTCACTTCCTCTTAGATTTGTGCTGCTCAGATAATTGGGAATATAACATCCATGTGACTGGAAGCTGGAGAATAATTCATAATGAACTGATAGCAAAGTTTATCTACTATGACTAATAATCATAACGTAGTAACGATGATGTCAGTCATAATAAGAAGCTAATTAGAGTGGAAAACAATATGTCTCCTTAAGAAACCTTACCTAGCAGAGAAAATAAAGACATGGAGTTGGCACAACGTGTACTAACTCATTTAGCACAGTGAACCCAAGTAGCAGCACTTGCAGGAATGATTGATTCACCTAGGAAATAATTCATGTGGAAAGTAATTGATTGAGGATAACGCTCAGCCCCACTTTTACCTGTGAAAACGGGAGTTGGATGCTGTTGTATGGAGTAGCCCAAAGCAATTACTTCCTAAGAAACAACTTCTTACGTCTTCTTAAGTGCAAGTATCAGTTGGCCTGAGCATTGAGTGGAGAGCAGGCTGCTGCAGCAGGAGCAGGAAAAACACCAGGCTCCTTTTCTGCTGATTGGCAAGGCTTGGGGATATTCTGGAGAGAGGTCTAACGTTGTGCTGTAAGATTTCAGGAGTGCATGCATTTTGCAGCAGTTTCCCTTCAACCTGCAGGTGGCATTCGCAGTAAAAATGTATTTTCTCTCCTTGTTGAGAAAATTCGCAGCAATGGAGTGAGGGGGAGCCGTAAAGGGACTTCACAGCATGACTCAATTAGAGGGGCAAGCCCGATTCATTGCAGATGGCTTTTTGCTATGTTTAATAATCCAGGGAACGCAATGATCCAAATCCAGAAATAGTAAACTACAATTCTTATAGGAATTGAAAAATCTGGGGAAGTTTTTTTTTTCTTCTTTCTCTTGAGTTTAGAATAAAAGCACACGTCTATATGCATGCATACACACATGTCTTTGTGATTCCGTTTCCATGTGGGAGGTCAAGCCTTTGAGCACTGGGAACAAACTCTGTTCTTTACTTACAGGGCGAGAACTGAGAACCGAAACTCAACCGAGTATCTTTGAAACTCTGTGGAGCCAACCGCTCAAGATTCTGTCTCGTTACTTCTGTGTCCAAATCCTAGCCTCGCGAGACTGAGGGATGCTCTCTGGCAGTTCGCACGGTGGAGCTGGTTTGTCAGAGCTTCACGATGCTTCTGCAACTTTCAACTGTACAAGCCAGGAAAGAAATCTTTGCCCTGCTCATAGCTAAGTGCGTGGGCTACAGCTTTCTGGGCAGCGTCTTCACCGCTGCCTTTTGCCACGCATTGCCATTCCCACTAGTTGCATTTGGGTTGGGAAATGAAACCCAGGAGATGGCTCAGTTAGTAAGGTGCTTGCAGAGTAAGCGCCTGAGTTTGAGGCCCTCAGCTGTGGAGAGGAAAACCTGTTTCAGTAGCACACACTGTGATCCCACCACTTTGGAAGCAGAGACAAGTGACTCCCTGGCTCTCACTGGACCGTCGGCCTATCCTACTTAGCAGAGCCCCAGGCCTATAAGAGATCCTTCCTCAAGAAAGCAAAAATGGATGGCTCATGGGCAGATGCCACAAGTAGAGTTCTGACCTCAATATCCATGCATGTCTGCAACGCCTGCCCCCCAGTCACAGGTTTCCTGAAATCACCATATAGTTTCATCACCCTGAAGTTATATTTCCTTTCTTGAGAATCCTCACATTCCAATGTTCCTTTATTCATTCCTCTGGTCCCTTCCCAATGGATCTTTGAGGATTTTGTTCATTTCTAACAACCCCTATCCAATGCCAGAAATAATTTTCCAGACATGAGTCCATTTCCTCAAGATCTTTCTGGACAAACTTACACGAAGTTCAACATATCAGTAAATAAGTAACGGCTCGCACTTTCACTGAGCCTGCCGGTGCTAGTGTCCATGCGCGGTACTGCCGAGCATTACAGCGGCTCTGGCTCCAGGCCCAGGAACTCCGCCTTCCACAGTTCTTCCTGTGAGGAAAGGCACCATTGCCTGTATCTCTTTCTGCTCCTAAGCAACCACTGCATTTTCTGATAGTCTCTTCAGTAAGCAGCTGAGGCCCTGGAGGCACCCAGCTAAGCCATGGGAAGGTGATGAAGCTAGCCCTCTTGTCTGCTGCTAGCATTTGCCATCACAAGGTTGGAGAGACTTCAAGAATTGTGGTCTGCGTCCAAAGGATCAAGTTGTGCACAACAAATGGCTGCCGCACTAAACACCCTTGTCCTTCAAGCTCTCCTCAGATCTCTGAGACAAGTGTAATGGTGCTGTGGTAGGATCAAGACCAACCACTTTCAAAACGCATTGCAGTGCTGGGCTGTGGCTTCCTCACTTAGACATCATCTGGGAGGGAACCTGACCCAGTACATGTGGCCCACCATGCTGAACTCAGATCACAGCACACAAAGCCACCACTCTCCAGTGTCTAGTTTTCTTTTCCTTCTACTAAGTGTTTCTGAGAACAGAGACACTGCATTTCCTTTACTCTGCTGGTCTTAACTCCAGATCATGTGTTTTTGTTTCTTAAAAGAGATCCGCTAGTAGCCATACTGGTGCGGGAGAATTGTCTGTATTCTGTCAATTATCTGACTGGCTGATAGCCAGGCAGGAAGTATAGGTGGGAAAACCAGACAGGAAGTAGAGGTGGGGCAATGAGAACAGGAGAATTCTGGGAAGAAGGAAGCCCATTCTTCCCAGTCCTGCCCAGACCATGGAAGAAGCAAGATGTGACCTGCCCTGCTGAAAAAGGTACCAAGCCATGTGGCTAACATATACTAGAATAATGGGCTAATATGAGTTATAAGAGCTAATATGAAGCCTGAGCTAATGGGCTAATGGGCCAATCAGTTTATAATCTTATGGAGAACTCTGTGTGATTTTCTTTGGGGCTAAACGGCTGCGGGAACTGGGCAGGACAGAAACACCGACAAGCAGGCCCTCATGTTACACCATACTGAACTAGAATATTATCTTAGCCAAAATAGAATGTTTTGACCTTCATTTTTTTCATTAAATAAAATCCCTTTAAAAAGGAGTTTTCTTTGTAAATTATAAAGCTATCATTGAGATGTACCTAGTACTATAGGTTCTATAAAAATTATGTCCCTCCAAACTAATATGCTGAAGCCTCAATACGAAGGAATTTGTGTGAAATCTTTGGGGGTAACTAGATCATGCAGATGGAGCCTTCATAATGAATTAAATATCCCTATGAGAGCCTTGGGGCCTACTTACCCTTCAAAGTGGGAAAGGGCCCTCACAGGAACCTAACCATGTTGATACCCTGAGTTTGAACAATCCAATCTCCAAAATTCAGTAGTACACATTTTGCTTAGTTGTTTTGAGACAGAGTCCACTATGAAGCCTGAGCTGGGCTCAAACTGGTAGCAATTTGTAGTTATGAGGCTGCTTCTTTCGTTCCCGGTTGCTCAGCCCCGAAATAATCACACAGAAACTGTATTAACTAAATCACTGCTTGGCTCATTAGCTCTAGCTTCTTATTGGCTAACTCTTATATTAATTTAACCCATTTCTATTAATCTACATACTGCCATGTGGCTGTGGTTTACCAGGTAAAGTTCCCAGCATCTGTCTCCAGTGGCTCCATGGCTTCTCTCTGATTCTGCCCTTCTATCTCCCAGCATTCAAGCTTACTTTTCTCCACCTAAGTTCTGCCCTCCTATAGATTCAAAGCAGTTTCTTTATTCATTAACCAATAAAAGCAACACATAGACAAAAGGACCTCCCACACCAGCAATTGTCCTGTTTTAGCCCCTCAATCCCTGGGATTGCAGCCATGTGCCACCATGTCTTGATGACTTAGCTATTCCAAGCACCACACTCTATGGTATCTTGTTATGTCACAGTCAACAAAGACACATGGATAAAGGATGCTCCACAATTGGCTTTGTATTTCAGGATTTCTTTAAAAATCATGCGAAAACAAGGCCGTCTTGGAAACCTGGACACATGATTGCCGTGGTCTGAATCATTTAACAGTAATAATCTTTTGTAGCTAAAGAACACTGCCCTTGGTGGCTGCTGAGTGCGTTCTGACTAATCCAGTCTAGCCATCGGGATTTTGGCTTCTGTGTAATGGAGCTCATGGAAACCTAAGGCAGTTTGTCTCTTCTGAGAGTTAAACATATAATGTAATGACTATCCTCTTAGACTGGTTTCTCTTCCTATGTGCAAGTAACCCACTTTCCCCTGGGAAGACTGTTATTTATGCTCCAGTCAGTATATGTCTCAACCACTTTTACAATTCTCTTCAATGATCCCTTATAGATCTTCATTGAGAAGTCATATCTGAATTGTATGATGACTTAACTATATGCCTCCAATCTTTGACCATGTAAGGAATAAGATCTACCAATCCTAGTAAAATCTGCTAACACTTTTGAGTTTGATTTCCTCTGGACTTGCCTCTGTTCAACTCTACAGATTTATACCAGAGGCACCCCAAATTGCTCCAAGCCACATGCTCCCAATTTCCTCTAAAATACATACACATACATGGATACATAAATATACTTGTGCACACACATCTCTTTGAACACACAAAATTCATTCAATCTGATTACTCATTTTGAGTTCTAAGAACAATTCTGAAGAATTTCATAATTGCAAAGCATTTAAAACTTCATATTCTTAGAGCAGAGAACCAGCCACTTGATTACATCACAACTTTCTCATCTCACAATCATAAATCATCAGAACATTCTATACATTTCAGAATGATGTCAGAATGAAGGAACACTCGGACAAACATAAACTGACTGCACACACAGGTGGCTGTATATGGTTAACTGTTGGTTAAAACAGTTATATTAGCTACAGAATGCACAGCAAAGCTCAGGAGTTAACCCAGCTTGGGTTGGGTGGGATACTTGCATTTGCAAAGAGAAACTAATACTCCCAGGAGGAACATATCTGTGGTGGTATGTTGGGATTTACCTCACTCTTTATGAGAAGTTTGTTTCACCATTTGACAGACAAATCAAGACAAGGAGAGGAATGGTTGTTTTATAAAAAGTAAAAAGAAAAGAAAAACAACCAGATGTTCACAGTAGGTTGTGCATGGAGAGGAATCCTCTAGAGGAGGTGGAAGGTGCAGAGTGCTTTGGATCCTGCTACCTGAAGATTCAGTGGAAGGAATTAAGAAAGACTTATCCCTCCTTTCTCTCTCGCTTCCTCCTTCTTTCCTCACTCCTTCCTTTCCATCCTTCCTTCCCTTTTCTCTTCCTCCCTCCTTCCCTTCTTTCATTTCCTCTGTGTGTGTGTGTGTGTGTGTGTGTGTGTGTGTTTTCTAGGCCCTTGAAAGGGTGCATTGACCCAATATGTCTCAAGTGTTGTTAATGAAGGACTTGAGACCCATTTGTTGTGTCTAAGGTATGCATATTTCCACATTTCTCTCCCTTTAGTAGCACATTTGTTCTAACCATATTGTAGCTGATCAGCATTGCTAGCCAATTCCCTTGAATTCTCAATTCTTGTTAACAACCCTGGCAATTAACCAATTACACCTCCCACTGAAGGGCTCAGGGAAGAAGGGGCCTATGATTGATGGTGGCATAGCGTCTGTGCTTGTTGACTTGAGCTCAGTTGCCGGGCACTTCATTGAGAGAACACATGGGCAGGTGAGTAGCCGACAGGCTGAAGGCAGTGGAAAGACTGATACTGCACAAGGGTGGCAGTCTCAAGGGCTGCTTCCTAGGCTCTTTTCTGCTGTTACTTGCCTCTGGTTCAGGCATCTAGACCTTGCAAGAAACCATGATGTTGCCTGTACAGGACAGTCAGCTAATCTAGCATGGATGATTCCAGAATGGTAGAGTTGAAGTGTTTGAGGAGACAGTGACTGTCTAGCCTGTAAGTACAGGAAGTCCCCCCTCCCAGAAGGCCCTAGTGAATGGCCACTTAGACTCTTCCAATGGGACCAGTAATAACTTTGGAAGGCTGCTCATTCCATTTCTGTATTGCACTGCTTGCTAAAAATTCCCCCTTCAAATGAAATACAATTTGACCACTTGCAGTCTTGAGCCATTGATTCTATATTGCCCTGGGAAGTGATCCTCAGTAACTCCTCCTGCTCCTGGCTGATGTGTTTTCCCAACTCAGGGCCAGCTTCTGAGTCTCCATCTCTGCCTGTGCCAAATATCCTGTAATGTTTTCAATGCCTGAAAAACCTTTCAACGTCTCCTAAAGGTACCTTGTTAGTTTTTCAGGCTCTGATTTAATTGTGGCACCAACTTGTCCAAATATAATTACCTAGATTACATTCTTCATAAGCTCTCTTCTTCATATTCCATCTTGTCTTTGGTCCAGTAAAACCATAAATTATGGATGACTCATTCTATTAAAGCCCACAAAATGACCAGCAGCACAAAGGTGACATTTGATAGACCTTCTCTGAAATAACTTTTGGGTCTATCTTTTCTGTTTCAAGAACAATTTCTAGGGCTGTGTGGCATGGCTTGAATTTTTGATGTGTTCTTTAGGAGAAACTAAAATGACTGAGTTAATAAAATTATATGTACTAGTAAAACTAACAATAGAACAAGGAAAATGAGCAGTGGTAGGAAAGAAAGGAAAGGGAAGGTCATCCAGGAAAGAAAAAAAGTACATAGTCACCACAGGGAAGAACACAGAATTACCCCAAAGGTAGAATCCATCAGAGATAAATACATGTAATAGTGTACATGGTGTGAGATGGGGATGCAAAAGTACCTAGACTCTGAATATCCTCTACCCTCCTCCTGCTACCAGTAAGACCCATGCAGTCATATTCTTTAGCTTAGGGCCTCCATAAAAATGTAAATGTTCTCTGGCAGGTGAAATATTAAGTCATTATCAGCTGGTGACATCTCAGAGTTTGCTGGTCATTGAGCAGGCCCCCAAGGGAACAGGATGCAGAAGTGACCTGTTGTAATTGGGAGAGGATGTGAATGATATAAGAGTATAAAATTTAACATATTTGGTTTCACATGATGTACAGAGGAAGGACGGAGAGAAAGATTTTAAGAATGTAACCCGTCTGAGACCAAGGGTAGCCATATGGAGTCTTCCGTAGCTGTGTGGATACTGGAAATTGGAAGAATAAAGAAACAACGCAAAAGAAATGAGCTGTGGCACAATGTCAATAAATCACCTAGGTTGAAGTGTATGAAGAAGGGCACCAAGGGAATGCCTGTCAGTGTTCCCAAGTCCGAGCTGAAGAACTATGAGTTGTTGAGTAGAGAAAATGCCCTGGTGCTTTTACTTTTTGCCTATAAGTCTGATTAAATATTCTAAGAGAGAGCTTTAGTCTTTGAAGCACAGTTGTGTACCAGGTAAAAGGATATTCTATATCTCGTCCCTTTGGGTATAGAAGTCGGCCATATTGTTTCAGCAATGCCATCATTAAAGACCTAAGTTTGAAAAACAAAAGTCTAGAAAAATGTTATTCTTATCCACAACTGTGAATTCTAATGAGAAAAAGCTGGCTATTTACCATTAGAGAAGATGGATACGTATTCAAAACATACGTAGGTAGAGCCTGGGTGGGGGAGGGAACCCTGAAAAGACAGTTTACACCAGTGCTCTCCTATGAATTAAAATGGAGATCCAGCTTTTATATCAAGAGAATAGTACTCTTGTAGGCTTTATTATCTAGTAGGAAGAACAGGAGTTAGGGATAAAATGAGTATCAGTAAATAAGCAAAAGTAATTAATTAAAAAATAAAAGCATATTTTGAGAGTCAATGAAGCATGGGCAATAATCTCTATTGTGATCTATTCAGTGGTAGCTGATTGTTTTGCTGTTGTTGTTGTTCACTGGTGTGTAGTGTATTGTCCTTCCTAACTATACACGCAGACAACATTCGTGTGGGAGCAGGGTGTAAGGGCAATGAAGAAAGAATGTCATCAGCATATATGGAGCCAAGTTCTTGTTAAGATAGCCTTTTGGAGTAATGTGGCTTTAAAAAGTAAGAAAAGTTGGATGAATTTTCTTCCCTATGCCCAGGAAGAAGACTTTCTCATATAAAAATGCAATTCTACACACCATGCTCACTGTAAATACCAGCAAGGATGTGCAGATATGTCCCAAATTAATTCTGAGTCAAATTCAGACCCAGATTTGTATTAATGTATTTAACAAGTAATTAATTGTCCATTCATTCATTAACAGCATATTTTAAAACTTCTTGCAAAACCCTGCCTCCTCCCTCCACAAAGTGGCACTTCTAAGGAGACAGAAGGACTATAAAATATGTCGAGTTAGATGAGAATACGCAGCAGAAACAGAAGATTACACTTTTAGTGGTAGAAGAATATTAGTCATAGACAAGAAAAAAACATTTTGTTTTCCTTCACAATTTCACACACAAAAAAGACGCAGCTCAGACTGTAGCTGCATCCGTGGATGTTTTAGCATTTTATGGTTCCAGTTTAGTGCAAGGCTATTCTCTCTTGTGCATTATAATTTTTCTTCCATTTGTAAATGGCTTTATAGTTTTCTAAGCAGTTTCACATAGAGTAGTTCATTTGTGGAACTAATAGCATTTACATGGGATAACAATATCCTAATAGAATTGCACAATTCACATAATGAGTTTAGCTTGTTATTAAAATGAATGCCACTTGGCTAAGATTGAAGAGAAAGCCCAAGTGGTCACCTATCTTCAGGTGAGTTCCAACTGCCCCAGGTCTGTGAGAGGCAGGGTGTGTGTGTCCTTGCGGGCCTCTTGGCGCTTCTTCTATATTCCCATACTGATTGCCCTCTGTCTCCATTTTCAGTTAGCAGGATGGTGAATTAGGGCCACAAAAGCTAGAATCACAAGACTTTATATCCCACACTGTACCTATTACACACAACAAATACATGTCTCTTTCTATCTCTTTTTATATGTGATTATGACTCTAAATCAATTAAAAATTGAAGTTGAAATCCAAATGATGGTAGCTGGCATGTTTTAGGACTTGACATAAGGATTTGGAGTGTGTTTCATACAGGTTAACAATAATCCAAGACAGTATTTAAGATGAGGTAATAACTCTGGGAGGTCGTGGCATATACCTTTAATCCCAGCACGTGGGAGGTAGGAGAATCTCTGTGAGTTTGAGACCACCCTGGTCTACAGAGCCAGTTCCAGGACAACCAGAGTGGCTACAGAGAAACCCTGTCTGGAAAGACAATGAAGATGAGCTAATAGCACCTTTGTTCCCTTACAGTGAAGCCCTATCTCAGAGTAGAAGAAGAGATAACACGGCCTGTTTGTCTTCACCTTTAGCCTGTTGAGATACCAACAGGAAGAACTTTTCAAATGCAGAGCTTCTGAAAAACCTCAAAATCCGATTTTTTTTTTGCAAAAATTTAAAAAAGTTTTGTTATAGTAATTAATTTTGAGGTATTCTTGGAAAAATGAATTTGAAGACGTGGGAAAATAAAGGAGAAACAGTGAGATGTCTCTGCTTCCCAAGTGCTGGAATTAAAGGCCCGCGCCACCAGGGCCCGGTGATTCCTGTTTTTCATTCCTCCAATTCCTTTTGTAAACACATCAACTGCAGTGTTTGCTGTGGTGATTTGCTGTGTTGAAAATCCACAGACCCAGCCTCACTTTGTGATCTTATTTGGACCCTTCCACAGCATTAGCCTCACCAATAGACCTCCTCCCTTCCAGAAACTCCAAACTGTGGAAGCTTGTTAAATATGGAGGGATCTAAGATGTCGCGGGTATACTTTTCTTACTTCAGCCTTTGCTGAGTGGCTTCTTCCCTTGGGTGCAACATAACACAACCTCTCTCCCTGACCCCAAGAGTCAATGCTTTCTGAATTCTGGACAATCCTACAAACCTCTTTGTCACTAAAGGAAGCAAAGACTAGAAGTGTTTGTAGTGGAGTTTGATTTGGAAATAACAGGTACCCTTTCTGAAGGTATGTCTGGACGGGGAGAGCTGCTTTTCTGTCAAAAGGTTCTGAGGCATAGTTCCCATGGATTCTCTGACAGACGGTAGAACACAAGAATGGGTTGCCCCAACTTTGGTCCTCTGCTTGGCAGCCACAATGTTACACAGTTGTTACTAACTGTTTTAGCAGCAGCCACAAAACAAAGGCTGCTTTTAGAGTATATACTCTGAGCCTAGGCTAGTGAGCAAATGCCATAGGAGTCGAGCTCTCCAGGGACCTTCCAGACCATTCTGCAATGACTCCTGCGGCCACAGGACTAGAATCTGCCCAGTTCTGCCCCTGGCCACGGACCTGCTATGTTTCTTTTGTCTTCCTTGATAGTGAGCCTTTTGTTTTAAGGATATATAGAGAAAAGGGAGTAATGGGAATAAGATAAAAAAGGTCAGAGTTCTTACCATGACTTAGCTGGGTTTTGTTTGTTTTTGTGGATAGCTTTTTTTTCTATAGGGGTCTTTATTATGCTACTTTTACTGATATTATTCCCAGAAGTCAATGGTTATTTCAAGACAAAAGGGAGATTCAGACAGTTTCAACTACAGGAGAATGCTCAGCGTTGCCACCGGTAAGCCCCTCAACTAGCTGAGAGCTGGAATTGGTAGGATGTTAGCCACTAAAGTCTGAGAAAAGTCTTAAGTGTAGCGTAGTAGAACAAATGGAAGGAAATACCAAAAAACCCTAGCCAAATGGGACAGTCTGCCACACAGGTCACATCCAACAGAGGTGAAAAGTGGAGGCACAGGCCTAAAATACAAATGTGAATTACAAATGAATCCCTGTGAGTCCCAAGGAAAGCAAGAGAAACTGGTGTCTGTTATGGTGAGACTCCCCAGGGCCAAGGACAAAGAAGATACTGTACCCTTTCAGTCACCAAGACCAATTGCTTTCAAAGGAGCCACATGACTGGCTACAAAAGCTATGGAGGTGCGAGAGCATGGAGGTGTCGTTTTCAAAGGGATGAAGGGAAAAAGGTTAGCTCAATGCTTATCATGGTGGAAACGCCCTTCTGAAATGAAAACATTTTCAGGAGAAAGCAAAAGTCTTCATTTATAAGAGTAGCTCATCAAAAGAAAATTTGAAGAGTATTTTTTTTTTAGAAAAAAAAGAAATGGCCTATTGTTTGAAGAAAGAAGCTAAATGAGTTTTGAAAGTTAAACATATGGGTGAATCTAAATAAATATTGACTGTAAAAATAAATAAAATGAATAACATATTTTGTGGGTTTTACCCATAAGCAGACAAGACTCACACAATTAAAAGACAGCAGAAGCTCACCAGATGTGGGAGTGATAAGTGGCCTTAAAGTGCTTTCTAGTCCTTGAAATGCTGGGAAAAGGTGAAAGTAGCATCTTTTGTTGGGTTTTTATGAGTCAAAATGTATACTCTAATATCTAGTGTAACTAGTAAAATAAAAGTATGAAAAGGAACAGCCAAGGGAATAAAAGGAAGGATCAAAATAGCCAAACAAACAAAAATAAATACTTCAGTGATCAAAAAAAAAATCAGAAAAAAGGAAGAATTAAAAAAGAAGTGAGGCAACATTAAAGAAAAATTGACGATTTGGGATATAAAGATAAATTGAATTAGTTATCATATTAATGTATAGCTATCTATAATAAATGCCCCCAGACAAAACTATTGGGCTAAAATAAATAAATAATGCTCATCTAAATGCCAGTGAAAAGAAACTTTAAATATGAGGGCAAGATAGAAAGCAAAGGAATAGAAAACACAAAAGCAAAACAAGCTAGGTTGTGTAACTATATTACTATCACACAAAAGCTTGCAGACAAAATCATTTAGAGTGATTAAAGAGGAGATGTTCCAGTGGCAAAAGGTTCTATTCACTGGGCAGAAAGAACATAATTTTAATTTTCTGTGGTCATCCAAAAACAACTTCAAATATGTAAAGCAAAAATAACTAACAAAACTGAGGTGAAATCTATAAACATAATAGTATGCATTAACATATTTCCCTCATTAACTAATAAAACAAAGTAGAGAGTGAAACAGCAGAGTATGGACCATTTGAAAACACAATTAACAAACAAGACATGATGGATCTAGAATATGTGTCCCACATCTGCAGGGTATGAATTTATATGAAGCACACATGAAACAGTCACCAAAATAGATCATCTGCTGATTCATATAGAAAGTCTAAACACATTTCAAAGGGCTGCAGTCATGCTGAGTGTGTTCTCTGGCCACAGAGCAAATTAAGCTACAAAACAAAAACAAAAGATAACTAGGAAATTCCCATGTGTTTGGAAATGAAGAAGTATATTCTAAATAGATTTTTGAGTCAAAAAAGAAATTACAGAGGAAATTAGAAATTTCTTTGAAATGAATGATAGCAAAAATACCACGACATGCAGATTGCAGCTGAGACATCCAGAGGGATAATTACAGAGTTAGTGGAATATATAAGATAAAGATGAAAATGATGTGGGCATCAATCTAAAGAAATCAGGAGTAAAAGAACCAAGGGAAACCCGAGGAACTCAGAAGGAAGAAAAAGTATAAATACAGCGCAAATGAAAGAGTAGAAAACAGATTTGCAGCAGAACCCACTCTTGACGTTCACTGGGAATGTTCAGCGAAATCAGCCAATCAAAGTTTCACCAATACAACTGATGAGAAGAGAGGACAGACAGCCAAAGCCAAGAATGAAAACGACACCTTGTGACGAAACAGTTCTTAAACAAACATTCCTGCACTAAAAGGAATTAAGAATAGAAAATTCAAAGTTAAAAAATGGCAGATGAAAAGGGCTTTCTTGTTAAAAGTCTCCTATAAAGAGAGGAGCTCTGGTCAGCCTCTTAAAAAGGTCTACCCCCTTTCTGTGAGAAAATGATAACTGTCCTACATATCCTA
This sequence comes from Ondatra zibethicus, assembly GCA_004026605.1. NCBI lineage: Eukaryota > Metazoa > Chordata > Mammalia > Rodentia > Cricetidae > Ondatra > Ondatra zibethicus. The sequence goes on along the minus strand of PVIU01006195.1, from coordinate 52,422 downwards.
TAGAAACTAGGATATGTAAACATGGGAGACACTGTATACCAAAGCTCACAGGAAAAACACAAATAGGAAATACTTGGGTAAATGGTCTTCAAAGACGCACGTGCAAACCTAGACAAAATAAGAACACACTGAGCAGAGTGCTTAGTAAAAAACACTAACCTTTGTGACAAATTTGGTCTCATTCCAACCATCAAAACTTACTTAATGCTGAAAGTGAACACAATCCACCTCATCACCAGAGAAAAGAAAACAAAAATGTAATTTAATTTTCAGTAAATGCAGAAAAAGAAATTTTGGAAATACTTATCATTTATAGTTAGAAATAAAACATTTTAACAAGCTAGGAATAAAGTACAAACACACACACACACACACACACACACACAAACCTGAAGCCATCATCAAACTTAATAGTGAGATGCTGAGTGGTGTCTGGCACTGGGAATAATCTGAAGGTGCTGTGTTCAGCCAATGCTACCTTCCGCCTGGCTGGAGTTGTTAATAGCAAAGACTAAGAGTCCTATTAACAAAGATTTGGTTGTATCATAAAATCTAAAAGAATTTCTGTTTTGAATTAGGGAACTGGGTTTTATCTTGGCATTTTTACACATGTTTATAAGGTATTGTGGCCATATTCACCCACAGCATTACACGTGATTCCCACCCCTTCTTTGCTGGTTCCTTTATGATTTCCTAGTGATAATCCTGCTTTTACAATTTTTAGATGTCTCTTAGGAGGGATAGCATGAGATACATGATTCTGGCTTATTTTTCTAAACTGGATGATCTCCTGTATCCTCTTCCTGCAAGCTATGTGACTTCATTCTTCTTCATGACTGAATAATTCATCATGTGTATGTGTCATGATTTCTTTATCCGTTTACCCACTAATGGGCATCAAGGTTGACTCCAGAAATTGGCCATTGTAAATAATGCTACAGTATAGTACAGGTGGCATGGCAGAGTCTCAACCATCCTCTGCCTAAGATTTTTTCAGGAACATATCTAGGATTGGTAGAGTTGGTTGATATAGTGCTGCTTTTAGAGCTGTGAGTAAAATCTATATTGATTTCTTTCGACCCTAGAGCAATTTACATTCCCACCAACAGTATGGAAGGACTCCTTCACCCCTAGTCCCTCCCTCACCAATGAATGTTTTGTGATGATAACAAATCTGTGTCCAGATGAAATTTCTATGTAGTTATGTCTAATAGCTAAAGAGGTTGGAAAAATTATTGCTGTACTATTGTCTGCTACCTTTTGAATTCATTTAACCATTTATTAATTTGTAACTTCCTAAAGCATCATTTAAAATCATCTCCTTTAATATAAAAGAAACCCAGAAAACAAAACAAAATAATATCCAAGTACCAGAGTTGGTAGCCTGGGAGGAACCAGAGAGCAAGACTTTCCTCAGTGCTCTTGGAGAAGAAGGTGAAGAACAAAGAATATTCCCAGTCTGTGAGTGAATCCAATGTGGACCTAGCTCTCTATCAAAGCAAAATGCTGATTTTCCTTGTCATGGCCCTGGCTTTGCTCACATGCTACTCCTCCAGTTTTCAGGAACCTTCCAGTTCCAAGAACGGCTCCTTCCTTTAGGTCCTTACCATTCTCACTTACAGGAGGAGGTCACTTACCCTGTCATAATATCAAGGTCCCAGGGGAGTTGTCATCCTGCAGGATGGTAAGAGGGCATTTCCCTAGCACCTTGTTGTATGCTTTCTGTCTATTGAATTTAGAACCTGAAGACTGGAGAGTCTCGGGATCTCCTGAGGGCTTGGTCGAGTTCTGGTTGGCAATCGTGGTTTCTGTGGATTGTTAAACTTCCTCCTTGGTAAACACCTGTTTGGAGGGGAGTTCGGTCTGGCTCCAAGACAGCGATTGGTCCTCTAGGGATAACTGAGTATCCAAACACAGGTCCAGTTCAGAAGATAAAAGTGTTTTCTGGAGCAGAGCAAGCTCTTGGAGGAGGGAGGGTGGATTTGGAGGTTTTGGTCTCAAATCCCTTGGTCAGCTCTCTGCACCACTGATCTTCATGGGTGTCTGGGAATGCCAAGAGTCAGAGAGCAGGGATCTGGGTCATGTGCTTCTTTAGGACTGTTCGACTGTTCTGTTGGTCGGCTTATCCGTGGAGAGTACTCCACCTGAATAGGAGTGCGCTGGGTACCAGCACTAAGTGAATGAGGGTCTCCTGCTCTGTTCAGATGCTTGTTGTCCGTCAGAGGCCATGCTGGATGGAGCACCTGAGATGTTATTAGTAGAGCCCATCTCCACTAAGGGTGGGGACGGGGCCCTTTGGGTCCCAATTTGACTTCTGGGTGAACACTACCAACTCCAAGTCATTTTGCCATTTATTGACTGGATTATTTGTTATTTTGTTATTTAAATTTTTTAAATTCATTATATAGTTTGGGTATTTATCCCCTGCCGGATGAATAGCTAAGAAAGATATTCTCTCAATTTACATAGTCTGCCTTCATCCTGTTGTTTCTTCTACTATGAAAATACTTTTGCATCTGGTGCATTTCCATATCTCAACTTTCTTCTCAAACCCAGAAATGATGAGTTATATCCAGAAATCCTTGACTATGCCTGCAGCTTGAACTCTTTCTCCTATGTTTTTCTTTATACTACCAAAATTTCAAGGTTTATGGTAAGGTTTGTGATCAATTTTGGGTTGACTTTCTCCCCCAAATAAATCATTAGGAAAACAACAAAAGCAACAGCAATAGTTTGTGTACAACAGGTTAAAAACTTTGAATTATGCTTCAATTAGGTGCTATGGTTTAGACAGTAAGGAAATACAGCAGAATAAACTGTTATAACAGAATAAAATTACTTAGAGTACATTTAATAAAAGATTATGTATATGCTATCTACACTGAAAACCAAACTACTAAGAGAAAATAGAACTTAAATAAAGGAAGGAAATATGTTCATGTATTGAAAGACTGAAGAATGTAAGTACTTAAAACTTCACAAAACTTACATTCAACACAATCCCAAACAAATTCTGCAAATGATCTCACTGAATATTGGCAAGGACTTTTTAAATGATATGGAAAATAACTGGGCCAGATGGAAGCTGTAGTAACTATGGGCGTAGTTCTGAAACACACATAAGTAGATGATGTAATGTTCTGTCCTGTCTCTTTAAGAGACAAGCCATGGCCATTCCTTTCCAGCTTCCAGCTTCAGACCCTGACTCACTCTCTCTCTCTATCCTGCTCTCTCAGAGAAGCAGCTGTCCCTTCTTCTCCTCTCTCCCCCCTCTTTCTCTTTTCTCTCTCTCTCTTCTCTTTCTCTCTTTCTCTCTCTCTCTCTCTCTCTCTCTCTCTCTCTCTCTCTCTCTCTGTCTTCTCTCCCCTCCTCCCTTTCTCCCTTTCCCCTAATAAATGTTTAACTTTGCATGGTGTGCCTGTTGGTCTCTCTCCATGCCCGCCATGTGTCGCCCTGCTTGGGGCTCGGGGACTGGCAGCCGTCTCTGCCTGGGACTGGCTGCTCTCAGCCCTTTCCCCCCGCCACTGCCGCCACATGGCTGGAACCATTGGGGACCTGCCTGCGTGGTCTCGGGGACCCGCAGCAAGCTGCCGGGGTCCCGCAAAAGAAAAGAACAACATTGGTGCCATAAGACTTGGGAGATTTTCCCATCCCAGGCCCCCCTCCCGGCCGGAATCCTGGGACCATAATCGCAATTGGGGATTTTCTCGACAACAACCCATGTTCCATATGCCTGAGCTTGACCTCTCCTACCAATGGTGAGTGTTCCCATTCCGGTCAGCTTAACTGTTTCTTTGAACCTGAGGAATTGCCTGGTTGAGCTCCCGACAACTCCCTGAAGTTCTTAGAGACAGTGGAGACTGCCCCCAACCACGGTCTTCAAGGCAGTGGTTGTTCCCTTCACTGGCATTCACCTGTGGATTGCTTCCCTCAGCTTTAATTGTGTTTGGAATGGCCCAGGGCCAATCCACCCATGACTGAGGGCCCAGGGTCCCTCAGATCCTTCTTTCTCTCTTTTTTTCATTTCTTTTCTTTTCTTTTTTTTCCCTTGTAAAAGGCTGCTCAGAGCATCTTCTGGCCTCTCTGGCTTCAGATAGGCCTTACCTTCCTGCTCATGGCCATGGCCTGGAGGGATGCCCTGCCCATGAGTCTTGGAAGGTTGCACACTGATTCACACCCCACCTATAGGGGGAGACATCCCGATTATAGGCCTGTGGTGTTGCCGTTTCACAGGTTTACACAGTTTCTGCTGTGGGTAGCAGCCATCCATGTCTGTCTCCTGGCTTTTTTAATTCTAGCCATAGCATGGTGCAATTTTTTCAGTTCCAACCTTTTGCTCCCCTTTGTGGCTTGTGGCAGGGTGGCTCAGCCATAGGGCAGATCACACCTCTAGGTCTCTCTTATTACGCTAAAAATCCCTGCATCTCAAAAAATTATGACTTTTCCATACCTTACCACCGAGCCAGGTCAGGTGACCAGGTTCTCCCATCTTTACTAAAGTATACCCTGCCTTGTCCCCCGGTTTACTTATGTTTTTGCCTCCAAATTCCTCTTGCTGACTCTGTTGCATGTATGTTTTGTGCAGTGGATGTGTAATCCCCCCCTTTTTATTATTAAAAAGAACTGGGAATGTAATGTTCTGTCTCTTTAAGAGACAAGCCATGCCCACTCCCTTCCAGCTTCCAGCCTCAGACCCCGACTCACTGTCTCTCTCTCTCTGTCCCACTCTCTTGGAGAAGCAGCTGTCCCTTCTTCTCCTCTCTTCCCCTCTCGTTCTCTCTTCTCTCTCTCTCTTCTCTCTCTCTCGCTCCTCTCCCCCTTTCCCCTACCCCCTTTCCCCTAATAAATGTTTAACTTTACATGGTGTGCTTGTCCGTCTCTCGCCACGCCCACCACGTGTCGCCCTGCCTGGGACTCGGGGACTGGCAGCCGTCTCTGCCTGGGACTGGCTGCTCTCAGCCCCCCCCCCACCGCTGCTGCCGCCATATGGCTAGAACCATTGGGGACCTGCCCAAGTGGTCTCTGGGACAAACGGACAAATCATCATTTTATCAAACTTTTCTTTGTCACCTGGATACAAACCTGGGGGCTTGTTGACTTCTGCCTCACTCCAGCAACACAAGGTGTTAGTCTTGAATGAGTTCTTCAGAAACAGGATATCTGAGCGACTAATGAATACATGAAGGGCACTGAGAGTAAAATGCAAATTAAAACTGCTGTGAGATAACAGAATGAAGTTGTCAGTTTAGTTAAAGCAGCAAAGATTGATAGGAAAGAGCTGGGACTAGGAGTGGTGGGCCAGGGATGTAGCCAGTAGGCAGAGCAGTTCCCTAGCCTGCATGAGGTTCTGGGTTCAACACTCGGTGCTGGAAAAAAGTGCATGGGGGAGGGATTACTACTGTCTACACTGTTGCTAGTATATTGTGCTGTAAATAATACTATATTTTGGCATTATCTACTAAAGTGAATTTATTATTTAGGACATCTAGGCAACCGTCCCACACACACAAAAATAAAATCAAAAACCACCAAATGAAGCATGCTTCGTCGCAGCCAAAGTCAGATTATGTAAATCAATAAGTAGTAAATCTGTGCAATGGGACATTATACAACTGAAATGTATATTATTGCTATCTGATGAAACTTTCATATATATATAATGTTGAGGAAAGGAAAGAAGATTTGTGGTCTATGATTTAACATTACGTTTTAAAGACAGGTACAGTTGGGGTCTGAATGAGGACTCCAGCTTACTTGTAGAGGAGAGAGAACAGTTTTCAGATGGAGAGATGAAAGTCAGCCATCTTGAGGACCTCCTTATGTATAATGTGGATTGGGTCCTGGAGAGGTTCACCTTGACTGTCATTCAGCTATGAACTGTTCTGTGCTTTTTGTATGCTTCTAAAATATCAGTATTTAGAATTCTTAAAGAGTTAATGAATTAATCTTCTAATTTCAAGGAAAGAATACATTAGAAATGTATTCCGAAAGCTAAAGGAATCATTTTCAAGTTTGTGTCTTCATCATTTTACACAGGGAGAGTGAAATGTCTGCTCCCGTGCTTCTAGCCAGTATTGCTTCACCCCACAAAACCAAGCTTCATTTGTATATTACCTGCTTGTTCATTTCTGGTGGTAATATCCAACTAAAGACACCTGTAACAGGGCATCCATGTGTGTTCTTTATCATTGCCCCTCTCACGAAGAGTCTTTTCCGAGTAAGAATTCAGTTTCTGCAGCTTTGTTTCATGTTATTCCCAAACAGGATGGAGACGGTATGCAAGGATGGAGACGGCATGCAAGGATGGAGACGGCATGCAAGGATGGAGACGGCATGCAAGGGTGGAGACGGTATGCAAGGATGGAGACGGCATGCAAGGATGGAGACGGCATGCAAGGATGGAGACGGTATGCAAGGATGGAGACGGCATGCAAGGATGGAGACGGCATGCAAGGATGGAGACAGCATGCAAGGATGGAGACAGCATGCAAGGGTGGAGAGTGTATGCAAGGATGGAGACGGTATGCAAGGATGGAGTCAGTATGCAAGGATGGAGACGGCATGCAAGGGTGGAGATGGTATGCAAGGATGGAGACAGCATGCAAGGATGGAGACGGCATGCAAGGGTGGAGACGGTATGTAAGGGTGGAGATGGTATGCAAGGGTGGAGACGGTATGTAAGGGTGGAGACGGTATGCAAGGATGGAGATGGCATGCATGGATGGAGACGGTATGCAAGGATGGAGACAGTATGCAAGGGTGAAGACTATGCAAGGCAAGCAAGAGGGGCAAAGACTGATGCCAACACAGCAACCAGCACACCCGGTGAGGAAGCTAGAACCCTAAACCCCACTAGTGAACACAGGGACTTTGACAGGCAAGTTTACTTATTACTATAAAAATCAAAATTCCCATTGATTTTTGACAAGAAATTGTAATTTTCAGCATTTATATTGAGAAATCTTTGCAGAACAGTTCAAGAAACTGGTAAGAATATACTCACTGTGGCATAATTGAAAACAATGCTAAATAATAGCACATTTCCACAATCAAATATTTATGTGAACTGAGTTCATCTCTGTCATAGGAAACTATTAAGTCAAAAACAGGTAGACATGAAGGAAACTTCAAAGCTTTGGAAACTCTGCTGAAGTGTTAAATGAAAAAAAAAAGAAACAATATTAAATTTTATTTGTGGAAAAGTATTTAATATGTTAAGTATGCATGGAAACGTGTGTCTTATGTAAATGCATAGAATTACGGCAGGAAGGCATTTAAGTGATTCACTCGCAGGGCTCACGTGAATGGAGAAGAGGGTGAGCAAACACAGGGAGAGTAAGGGGTCTGCTCCCGTGCTTCTGGTCTATATCACCTCACCCTCCAAAACCAAGCTTCATTTGCGCATTGTTTTCTTGTATATTTGCGGTGGTAATATTTCAACCACAGACAGCTGTAACAAGGCATACATGTTTGTTCCTGACTAGCACCCCTGAAGTGTCTTTTTCAAGTAAGAGTTCAATTCTCCAGTTTTGCTAAATTAAGATATTCCCACCAGAAAAAAGTAATAATAAAGACCAATACTGAAGTGTAATGTAGAGATAGAGCAGCCTAGCAGAAATCCAGTTGTGGTCAGGTTACTACTTTAAGCTGAATTTGGTATTTTAGAATGGCTGGGACATCGAAAAGTATATAGTATTCTCTCAGAAATATCATCTCCTAATAGCAAGATGCAAAGCTGGTAATTTTTGTAGAACTGGGGACCAACACAGCAGTACCCGTCCTCCTCCTCTTCATTTGCTACTTTCCTTATTCTCTGGCTACTTGGAGAAAGTCTTGATTTTTGTTCCAAGTGTCTGTCTTTCTTCATGGACACTCCCTGCCCTGACCTCAGGGAGCTTGAGCTAGCTTGTGCGCCAGTAACTCTGAAGTTCTGGATGATGAGCATTGATTTCCTCCTCTTTGCAGGTACAGGGTCTGCATTAGCCTCTCCCCTCCTGACCTGCACAGAAGGCAAGGTGGAAAGTGAGAAGGGCTGGGAAGGAACAGCCTTGAGACTCAGCCAAGGACATCAGAGCTTCCTCCCTTTTGCCACCCTTCATGAAGCTTTTCCATGGTGAGGCTCCTCTAGCGACAATGCACTCAATGTATCCTGGACGAGCTGAGTTTAGCATGCATTTCCAGGATTATCAAAACCAAGAGACATCCATGACAGGCTTATTGTGTTCTGTGCAGTTCTAAATAGGGCATTCCTGGTAAACGAGTAGTAGTACTAGGAGATTCCGTAAGAAAAGCACAGCAGCCCAAGAGCTCAGTGAGAATTTGAATTGTGTTTATGATAATGCCACTTATATTTGTTAAAGCATATAAGGAAGCTTTAGCTGTGACACACAGTAAAATTCAGAGTTTGAGTCTGGATAGGAGTAGCAAAGTAAAGTCTGTACATGAATATAAAGGAGTTTGGGTTTTGGGTTTAGAGGCAGAGTAGTGACTGAGGGCAGATTTCTGTTTCTGAGTTGCTTGCTGTCTCATGAGTATCTGGGGGTTGTAGGAACAGGAGCTGGAAAATGGCAGTGTTCTAACAGATGAGGAGACATGGAGGCAAGGTCTAGCTGTTGACTGATATTTTCAGATGTTTGGGAATGTCTAAGAAAGTGAGCCTGATTCCTTGTGTTAACTAGAGCAGCTGCTGAGACCATGGGAAGTTGGATGAAGACGCTTATGTCAGAGGCTGGGGTCAACGGGCTGACTTCAAAACAGAACAAACAGGCAAACTACACTGAAAACTAAAGCCCAAACCAAATCTTTCCTGATTGGTTACATAGGACAGGTAGTCTGTCTTCCATAAAAATATCAAAGGCTGTTTCTAGAACATGCCATACAAGAGAGTTTAGTTGTTCCTATTTATCCACAAGGGACATGAACCAAAGCCCTAACAGGGGCCAGAGGCAGCGGATTGTACTAACCTCTATAGATAGTATGCATTTTCCTATAGACAGATTCATTTGCTGGCTTGATTTATACGTTAAGGAGAATACGAAGTCAATAGTACTTAATGATAAAACACAATAATTACAACAAAATATTGTACCAACATTATTTAAAATATCTGCATTTTTATATCTACAGTTTCTCATTGTAATTCAAATAACTGGATAACTGAAACTCTGTTCTTCTAGATACTCAGATGTGTGAACACTGCTGCAATCATTCTCAGTTCTGTTTTGTTCCAGGTTAATTTTATCCTTTCAAGAACTCAACTGTTGTGCAAATATACACATCTTTGTCTCCTTGCCAGAGGGAGGGAAAAGGGAACGAGATAAGGAAGAATATTTCTGATCATGAAGGAATTCTAGACGTACTAGGAGAAAAATCTGTAGAAAAAGATATGGAGGAGCCACAGGAAAACAAAATACAGTTATATTCAGGAGACCTAATGCAGACGACCTAAGAAGGACCTCAGCAAGGCCCATCAAAGAACCATCCAGGACACATGCAGCAGGGAATAGTTCTTGTGATTTTTGAATTTAAGGGTAGAAAGCAGGACTTATTATGCTGGAAAAGGATTTACATCACTAAAATTACATCAGGAGTGACATTTCAGTGATTTGATCACAAGCCCTGAAGATACCTCCAAATGAAATAAACAAAACTTCCCAGAAAACCCTGAGGGTAGCTACTTAAAGGGAACACAGAAAATGGCGTATTGAAAGAAATAGATCACAATGAGCTCTGGGGAACTTTGTCAAAGAATAATATGGGCTTTCACATGTTAAAATAACAGGTGGATCATGGGTAGTAAACAAGTGAACTAAAATGTTGACACAGAGCTGGTGTGGTTCAGCAGCTAAAAGCACTTGCCTGCCAACCAGGTGGATTCTTGTGTCCCACAGTGAGAGGATAGAATAGGCTTCGGAAAGGTGTTCTCTGATTCTCACATGATGCTGCGTGTGCTCACCTCAACTCATACCACACACACACACACACACACACACACACACACACACATGCATGCATGCACTTGCACACCAATAAAATTAATTTAACATTAATATAACAGTTTAGAAACATGTGCCTCATTTATGAGTTATATGATTAGAATCTACATGACCAAGCTGATCTGTCAGCTGCCTGGTTACGACTTTTGCAAAGTCTTTAATATAGCAGCCAATGCTTCCATAATTCAACGTGGAAACTGACACATTGGAATAGAAAGTACGAATTATGTAGTAAATACAGATATATGATGTACACATTCATAAACGCATTGAGTTCATTCTAACCCCATCTGAAGTGTACTTTATATCTCTGTGCCCCACATTTTAAGGACACATTGAAAACAATTGTTCATTCTAAGAAATCCAAAAGGAAAAATACCTTGTTTGACAGACACCTCTTTTGCCTGTCTCACATAGGACACGAAGTATGATTGGTCTCCCAAGTGTCTCAAGGAGGGCCACCCTCATTATCATAGTGAACAGTAGAACTTGAAACAAAAGTAGAATTACCATAAGCATTGGTGTTTGGCTGGTGCTTGCCCATGTGTAGACAGCACTGTAGCTGGATCAAGCCGGGACTGGGTGAGGCTGCCCAAACGGTCATTGTGATAAATTGATTATTCCATACAAATAAAGTATGACTACTTCTGAACCTAGTAGGTCTTTTTATCGGGTTCACAACTTCTCTGCAAGTTTAAAGTGAGGGTAAGAATAGACTGGGATAGTGCTAGGGTAAAGGAGTTAGTTTCTAAACTGGACCCTTAGAAAGATTTAACACTTGTTTAAACAGCTAAGATAACAGAAGAGAACTATGCAAAAAGATGCTAATATAGCAACAGGCATAGGTACTGATGTAGCTCACTGATTTATATACATGTCTTTTATTCCAGTAAGCTGGAATCACAAGACATCATTCAGAGTATGCACTTTCTCAGAGTGGCAAGGAAGGAGTTAATCTGTGCTTGCAGCCCACAGGAATGTTGATCAACTCTTGCACAGGCCTGCCTTCTTCCTTCTAGTGAGTTAAGTCCAGCTCTGCTTTGTTTGACGCTGCCCATTTGAGGAAAGCTTGGCCCTGACCCTTCTGCCAGAGAGACGGATGACAAGGACAGTTTGCACTAACCTTGACATTCACCAGGGTAAATGGCTTTTTCCACAAGTAGTCAGCAAACAAGGGGAGCCAGTGAAGAGCTAATGAATCCACACCTGAGAGGAACTTAACAGCTACTGTGCTTTTAAAGAAGAGGAGGCCTTGGAAGGTGCAGGACCATCTGGTGTGCCAAGGGTTAGGAGAGATTAACTCCTTCAGCTCTTGCAGTTGGAAAACAAAGGAGTAAACACAATAAGCCTTCAAATCTGCTCTAATGGGCCCTTTGTACATGTGGCTTTCCAGTCTTTACTGCCTCAAAATGAAGTAAGTGCATCATTTTGTGGTACCCAAGGTACACAGTACTATGTTACAGTGACTAGGATGTCAAGGGTCATTTCTCAGTCAAGACTCACATTACTCAGCATACACTGGGGGTCTATTTTGAGTTCCTGAATCTATTAGCTCTACCATGTATACTAAGAAGAAATTCACATGAAGCCATTCAGGAACTTCCCTTAAGACAATTAGACAAAGTAATTTCACCCGCGGGAGTCCTGTGACCAGATATCAATCCCACAGGTTAAGTTTAAGACTGATGTCCAGGGACATTCTCCATATGAATCCCACCAGTTCCCTGAGATCCCCCATTCCTTTGCTGTTCATTATTTTGTTTTCATAAACTTACATCATTACAGCCCATTTTACATCATTTACTACTTCACACAAACTTACCGCATCTGTTCTTTATTTTAAGTTTTTATATGTTGAATCTTCCTAGATTTCAGTTAAGTTACTTGAGGAATGAGTCCTATATTTTATCCACCAAATCTTGCCCAATTCTAGAATACTTAATGAAAGTTCTTTAATTTTAATTCATTAATACTTAATGAATGTTCTTTTGAAGTATTATCCTTGGATTAGATCTAGAGAAAAAGATGTAAATTTTAAGTATACAATGGAAAATCTTTTGACTAAGAGATACACATCCACGAGATACAAGCATGAGACTACCTCGCAGATCAATACACGGGCAACTTCCCTGACCCATGTTCCCATAGCCTTCCTCCCTGTGAATCATCACCTGTATAGGAACTATTGTGTTAAGAGTCATGTTAAGTTTTCTGTGGTAAATATTCTTTTATGATATAATGACGGTAAATTTGTTTACTGGTTAAATATGTCTGATATTTGTTCATATTTGTTGATGTCAATATTAATTGAGATCATTTAAACAATTTCATTTCTAAATTATTGTTTATTGTTAAGACTAATTCTTCTGTGCACAGTTTTGCAGTTGTATACATTTCTAGTGAAGGTAAATTAGCCAGATCAAAGGTAATGCATATTTTATCTTAGTTAGATATTTTTCATATTTTTGGTAACAATCCGGAAATTATTTTAATATTTAACCCATTTACCTATTACATCCCAATTTAAACACCCTCTCATTATGATTTTTAAAGATTAAAAATTTCCGTGTGTATGAGCATGGTACGTGTGATTGTGTTTCACTTGTGCACACAGGCTAGAGAGAGAGGGAAAGAGCTTTGTGGGGTGCCTATGAAGACCAGGACTGGGAATAGCAATCTCTTGTGAGCCACCTAATATAGGGGTGGGAGCTGAACTTGGTACCACTCCAAGAACAGCATGTGCTCTTACACACTGACCATCCCTCCGGCCCGCCTTTATTATTATTTCTAGACTTTAGTCTAGATATTACAATATGAATGCTTAAAAACTATTTATTAGAAATTAATATTTTTATCCAGAAATAATAGCATATATCCATAATCTTAGTACGTGGAAGACTGACATGGGATGAATCCATGTTAGCCTTGAGTCTTTCTATAATGAAAGAAAAAGAAAGAAACAACAACAAGCAAGCAAGAAAGAAAAGCTGTCATGTCAATTGCTTCACAATATAAGGATTAACTTAATTGTATTCTTCTCCTAAAATACATGGTGTTATAGTTTTTAATTCTGTCCACACTCTAAACACCTCAAGAGTATATCAAAAGGCTATTTGTTTAGTAGTGCACGCTTACTCATGCTCCACTACTTTGTCTCCCAGCCCTCTTTCTCAGGTCTGCACACATTTCCCCAAGACCACCTTCCGGTTCCTGTCCCCATTAGCAATCCCTTTGTTATAGCTCAATGGGTAATGGTTTCTTCCAGTTTCTGATTATCTGAAAACATGTCAGATTATTGATATTTAAGAGAAATAGTTGATAGATGTGATGGCTGTTCTTGGTGGTCAACTTGACTACTTCTGGGATTAACTAAAACCCAGGCAGCTGGGCACACCTGGGAGGGATTTTTTTTTTCTTGATTAAATCATTTGAAGTGGAAAAACCCACTTTTAATCCCAATCTGTTGAGGTGGGAAGATTCACCTCAAATCTGGGCCACCCTTTCTGGTAGCAGCAGCCTGTATAAAGGACATGGAAAAAGGAAATGTTTGCTCTTTGCCTGCTGACTATCATTCTCACTAGGAAGTTTATTTCTTCACTGGCATTGGAGTCTACTTCTTTGGGATTCTGAGAATCGATCTCGAGAACCCTGACTGATGCAGTAGACTTGGAAAAGGGCTTCCCTGCCTCTTCATAGCACCTGCAGATTGCATTCCACTGTTCTGATTTTATCTATCTCTTTAGAAGCCAGCTGTGAATCTGCTTACTGCTCCTTTGATGGTAATTGTATATAGACCACAGTGTCCGTCTCTTTCTGTCTCTTAAATACTCCCTCATTTTCTGTTTTTTCTTTCCTCTCTTTTCAAGATTTATTTATTTGCAGTGTTCTGTATGTGTGCCTGCAAACCAGAGGAGGGCAGCAGATCTTATTATAGATGGTTATGAGCCACCATGTGGATGCTGGGAATTGAACTCAGGACCTCGGGAAGAGTAGCTGGTGCTCTAAACTCTGAGTCATCTCTCCTGCCCCCTCTTTCTTTACTACAGTTTCACTATGTTGTGCTTCGTATACGTTTCTGTAAATTTGTCGTACACTTGAATAATATATTTTATTCCTTTCTGTTACTTGATTTCCCCTTAGTTTTGACATATGTTGAATGTTTTCTATCACTTCTCTCAGGAACGTTCTACATATTTTTGCGTCTCCATGTCTTACCTCATCTGGGTAGTTGCCTTTCAGCTGCTGTGTCCACTGCAGAGTGAATTGCTTATGTAGTTCTTTTCTTTATCACAACACCTAACTGGCAGAATTTATACTCTCCTATTTTAGAAAGCCATCTACTAATATGCTTTAAAAATATATTCCTTGAACTTTATTTTTTAATTAAGTCCTTAAGCTTTAATTGCAACATTTGCATCATTTTGGTGTCTATTCAACTTTCACCTTTACCTCTTTTGGTTTTTAATCATTTGATCATCTCACTTGGTTTGCTTAGTTATTTTCACCCAGCAATACAGATGCAAAGAAAATCACAGAGGTCCTTATGTAATTGTCCTCCAAACACACATTTCTTTTAGCATTTGTCAGTATATGGCTAGATTGCCTTGAAATCACAGATTGTCTTGGGAGAATTTTTTTCTTTAGAAGGGCTGCTCTGTCTGCTTTTCAGGGATCTCAAGTGGAAGCCCTATGTTTTGCCATTGGGTCACTCTGAACCTTTTGGCTTTGTCCTGTAAGACCATGCAATTGTCAGTAGCGTTGTTAATCAGTTATCCAATATCCGGCTTCCCTGACTCTTGCCATTTTTGAGTTTTTAATTGGCAAAGACTTTAGGGAGAAAACAATATGAGATGCCAGAATTTGACACCTGTGCCTGTGTTTTCCCTGGTATGGAGCTGCTCTGGTTGAGCTGCAAGTCTGGTCTTACTCCTTGTGTTCCTTAGGCACTGGAGGTTCTGGTGACAGTCTCTATGTTTCTCGTGGCCTGAACACAAGAAACAGAGAGCAGTGTCAGTGTGCCTCATGTGGACTTTCTCCTTCCACAGTGACGACTTTAAGTCCTAGACATCTTTACTACTTCCAAATAATTCTACATTTTGTAGTTTTCTGGCTTTGTGGCTCTCTGTGGAAAGATTGGGCTGATAGTATATTATTTATATACAGATAATAATTAATGTTTACAAAAATATATAAAAATAAACTTGATTTTCCTGCAGTGAAAATTAGAAGGCACTGGTGAAAGAAGTCAGGGACACAAAGGTTTGTAAGGTCTCCATGTGAGTGTATTGATAGATTTAATATTTCTAAAATGTCCATACTATCAGAATCAGCTTGCAGATTCAATGCAACCTCCACAAAAATATCAATGATATTCTTCTCAGAAGTAGAGAAAATACTAAAATTCATATAGAAGCTTCAAAGGCCAAAAATATTCTTGAGGAAAAAAAAAACACATCAAAACTAGGATAATCATATTATCTAATTTAGTGACATAGCACAGAAGCATAACAAAAAGTCAGCATGGTGTTAACATAGAAATAAACACATTGACCAGGGGAACAGATTGAGGGCTCCAGAAGACACCTGTGGTTCTAGTCAGCTTCATTTGTCAATTTAGCAGCCTGGAGTCACTTGAGAAGACAGCCTACATGAAGGAATTTCCTAGAGCAGAGAGCTCTATGGGCATGCCTGTGTGGGTCGTCTTGTTTAATTGATTCCCAGACTTCCGTGGTTGGTACCATCCCTAGGCAAGAGGTCCTGAGATAGGTAAGGATGCTAGCTAGCCTGTAGCCTCTGAGTGACAGAGTCAGAGAGCAAGCCAGCAAGAAGCATTGCTCCATTGTTCCTGCCTCGACTTCCCGATCTGACCTCCCGCAGCCATGTGCTGCAACGTGGGAGTAGTCGGTGGAATCGATTGTAGCCCTCTCTTCTCTGAAGGGTTTTGGGTTTTGGGTCACAGTGCTTTTGACAGCAGCTCAAAGAAAACTAGAACACCCACATACCTATAGCTAAGGGGTTCTAAAGAAAGTAACCAATATACACTTCAGAAAAGACAGCCTCTTCAATAAACATTTGGAAACTGGATATCCACATGCAGAATATTGAAATTTAATGGTTATTCTCATCATGTACAAAAATGAGATCACATGGAGTCAAAGGCCTAATTCTAGGAGTAAAATAATTGATACAATGATTTCCTGGGTAGGATTCGAAACACATAGGAGACAAAACCAAGACTCGACAAATGGTGTTACAACAAACTGAAACTAAAAATAACAAAGAAATGGACAATTTACAGAATGGGAGAAAATACGAGCCAGCTACTTATCCAACAAAGGATTAATATTCAGGATATATAAAAAAATATATGCATATATACATATGTGTGTGTTATAAAATTAACAGATGCCATAAAAGGAAAACCCAAAAAATTAAAAATCCAAATCTGGAGGAAAAGGAATGTTTGTGCACTATAAGTAGAAATGTAAATTAGGACAACCATTATGGAAAAATTATGAAGCTGCCTCAAAATAGAAGTGCCATATGATCCAGCTATCCCACCCATGGGTTATAATCCAAAAGAAATGAAGTCAGCTTGCAAAAGAGAGCCCTGCACAGCCCTGTGTCTATAGAAAAACTACTAACAATACTGAGATATAAAAACATACTAGGTGCTTGTCAACAGATAAATGCAAAAATATATATTATATATTTTTATTATTCAACCATAAGAAGATAAAATACTGTCATTGGCAGCAAATTGATGGGACTAGAGGGCATCATGTTTTTCTGAAGTTAGGTAATTGTTACATTTCCTTTCTCAAATAGTGAAACAGAAGACCAAGTTGACCTTAAGTAGAAGAGTTGTCTGGGAATGGGAAGGTATCTGGGTGGCAGTGTAAAATCACAGTGGATTCTTTTACTTTGTAAATTAATATATCACAGTACATAGTTATTTCACAATGATTTTCTTGAAAGATATATACATTTATTATTCTGAGGTTTTATTTGTCAGGATGGCACAGGTGATACTCCATGCCTGGTAACCCATAGCTGCTTCTGGTGAGATACTCACTAGCAGGTATTTCATTATCCCTTTAATAACCATAACAATTCTACTACAGACAGAAATGGTCACAGATACCACGATCTCACTCAGGAGAGATTGCACACAGCCAGGCCATCCTGCTACCTGCATGGACAGAAGTCTTTTTCCAGCATGAGCAGATCAAATCAATTTGACCATAGTGTAACATATCCTTTTAATTTAAGTAAACACAGAAATTGGGAGACGCCTGTCCAATGTATGCATCTTCTTGGCGTGTACAGCCAGCAATACTTTGGACATTTGAACATGCCTTTTTCCTCTCAAATATACTCTCTTAAACTTCTAATCAAAAGTGTAAGCATCAGAGAAATAGTTCTGAGTTTATCTCAAGAAAGAAGAATTTTATTTGTATTATTTTAGTTCTTTTAATTGTTTTTAAATCTCAGGTTGAAAAGGGGGATAAAGAGGCCTCAGTGGGTTCATGACAAGTTTGGATAAACACAAAGTCAATCACACTGATGCAACTCTTCCTGAGCTATAAACCTTGAGAGGAGAAAGAACATTTTGGGTGGAATCTCAGTGGCCTGGAAAGAAATGTTTCTTGTTACATGCTAGTGAATGCACCTTAAAGAGGTCTTGTGCCTCAAAATTACTTGAGGAGAGCCAGAACTTCTTCAGACATCAAAAGTAAGGCAGAACTTGTAGAGTGCTTTGGCACAGCCACGTCACTGCATTAGGAACAGCACAAGCTGAAGTGTGAGGACATTTAGTGCATCCCCGAGCATCTCTGGCCATTGAGGACTCTGTGCATATCTGAGCATCTCTGGCCACTGACGTGGCTCGTCATGTAAGTGACCTTGCTGCACAAGCCTGATGATGTGAATTCAATCCCTACAGCTAAAGTAAGGGTGGAAGGAGAGAACCACAAACTAGCTGTTCCCTGGACTCAATATACATGCC
Source organism: Ondatra zibethicus (assembly GCA_004026605.1). Taxonomy (NCBI): domain Eukaryota; kingdom Metazoa; phylum Chordata; class Mammalia; order Rodentia; family Cricetidae; genus Ondatra; species Ondatra zibethicus. Next base: position 34,419 of record PVIU01006195.1, on the reverse strand, counting down.
ATGGCATGTGCATCTACACATATGCACAACATGCACATGCAAACACATAATAATAAAGTGAAAACACTTGAACTTCAATGTTAAAATTAATGCTGCACAAACCATTAGGAAGCATTTCCTGGATGGTAAAGCTTATTCCTTCATAAAAAGCTATGCAGATCCTGGGAAAGATCATTAAAAAAAAATCATTGTTTTTCAAAACCCAGAACAATGTATGAAAGCTTGCAGCCAACCTAGGAGTATGCCCTCAAGAGAAAAAGACAGCTGAATCTGAGTAAGAACAGCAAGTGTTGAGATGGTAGAAAGTCTCGCAGCCATACCCCCTCCCCAGGTCTGGGATAACCTGAAATCAGCAGCCTGTTGGCCATATCACCAGTGATAATGTACAAGCTAACAGCCACTGGAGAGGGCAGCATAGTATCGGTGCTTTCACAAAAGAGACATACTCAGAATAATCTCATTATTTGACTTTCTGGAAATTCTACACAAAAGCTTTATTCACAGGGCCTGTCTGCAATTGATCCAAGTCAAGGTTTGCTCACTGGCAAAAGCCCAAGGTGTTTGTTGAAAACAATTATCAGCAGTTCCTTATCACAGTAGTCACTGGGGTAAAGTTACTGTGAACGCACACAAAAAGCAGATCATAAGCTGAAAAGAAAGTTTAGGAAAATTGGATGCTTTCAAGGGTCTTAAAAAAACTTCCTATTCTCAAGGATCTAGAAGGTCATAGACTTGAGTAGAGCCATATACATAGTTAGCAGAAGTCCTAGACGAGCCTAAAGTTCAGCCTACACACAGAACAGATAGTTGAAGCAGATATGGAAACAGGCAAAATATTGAAAACGAAATATGTTCTCCCTCCCCTAGAACAATAATTAGCTGTGATAATTTAAGGAAAACTGTGTCTAATCATAAGCTGACCACTCAGCTAACTGAACATTGACTTCAGTGGTGACATATATCATAAAGAACATAAGTCTTCAAAAGTGGTACCCAAGATATCTTATAACAGAAATAAAGATTGGTAGTAATGGCACATTTTAAAGAAATATTTATGCTATATAGATTTAAGCAATAATATAAAGCATAAAAGTAAACTGGAAATAATGGCTCATGCACCAAAGGCAAAATAATCTGTAGGTTCTATCCTTGAAAAACATAGATGTTGGACTTAGAAAATTAAACAAATTGACATAACTGTTACATATATACTTAGGAAATCATGTTTAAGAAATTAAATGGATGCATAAAACAACCCCTTGCAGAATACAGAATCTCTGTAAAAATATGTAAATTCTAAAAAAGATCCAAAAAATATCCTGGAGTTTAAAAAAATAGAATGAATGAAAGAAAAAGGTTTTGAGGTTGATCAACAAAATATTTCAGTTGGCAGAAAGAGAATCAGGAAACTTAAAGACAGGTTAATTGTGATTATATATCTGAGTAAAAGAGGGACAAATAATTAAGGAAAATAAACAAAGCCTTGGAGAAGTGTGGGCCAGCAGTGGCTATGTCAGCATATACACATGAATCATCCAGAAAAGAGGGGTGCAAAGGAGAGAAAGAGAAGGATTATATGAAGCTGTAATGACTAAATTTTTCAAAGTTTGATTTTCAGCTACTTTAATTTAAATGTTCAAGAAGCTGAAACTAAAACAGGAAGCAAAACCTCATCTATAATCATTACAGTTCGACCATTAAAACTTACAAGAAAATAAAATACCACTAGTGATTTTAGTTGTGATTTCTATACTTTTATGAAGTATACAATATTTTTGTTTGTAATGCTATACAATATAGGACTCTTGGAGTATAAAGGATGGATTCTGTATGACAATTGCACAAGGAGAGAAACAAGAAGAGAATTTCTTAGGCAGAAATATTTATATAGGATTGTTTTTAAGTTAATATTAATATGTATTTGTTAAGGTTGTGACATTAATTGCAGCCCTTATAGTAACAGTTAAGAACTAGATTTTAAAATACATACACAAAAGGAAATTAAAATGTAACACGACATATTTATTCAACACAGAGAAGACAATAATGGAGAATTAAAAGTAATAAAATACACAAGGCAAATGAAAACAAATAGTAAAAGAATTGTCATAAATGAAATTGAAATTTGTAATTTATCCCCTGGCAATGCTGAAGCATGCATGGGCAGCCCATATATGGCAGTTCTGTTGAACTTGTCCATATTGGGTTTCATAATCTAAGCTGATGAGAATGACTGACCAATTCTCTTCTTCAAGAGGGCACCATATCTCATTACAGATGGTTGTAAGTTACCATGTGGTTGCTGGGAGTTGAATTCAGGACCTTTGGAAGAGCATAGTGCTCTTAACAGCTGGACCATCTCTCCAGACCCCACAGTCATAAATACTGCCTACTTAATAATTACATTACATGTAAATGATTCAAATATTTCAATCAATTGTACTTCAACTCTTGGTAAAGAAAAAAAAAAGAAAAAATATTTCAATCAAAATGGAAAGATAGCAGGACAGATGACAAAACCACAATTGAAGCATATGTTGTGCTTAAAAGACTAGATTCAAAGACAGAAATAAGTTGGATCGCTGCCCCATAGATATTGTAAGCAAAGAGCTGCAGTAAGTAAACTAATGCCATACAAAACCAAATACATCCTATGAAAACATTGCAACTACAGTCAAAGAGAAACACTTTATGATAAAATAAATCATTTATGAGTCCATTATAGCACTCTTGGGCATATATCCAAAGGAGTTTAAGTCAACACACCAAAGAGATACTTGTATATCTGCTTCTTTGACGCACTATTCATAATAACCAGGAGATGAGATCAGCTCAATATTCACCAACAGAGGAATGGATAAAGAACACGTGGTGCAAATACACAATGGAATTTTATGCAGCTGTAAAGAAAAATTAAGTGTCATTAGCAGGAGATTTAAGTGATGGAAATAATCACACCAAGAGAAAGCCAAACCCAGAAAGGTACATGCTATGCTTTCTCTTAACTGTGAAGTCTAGGTATGTGTGTGTGTGTGTGTGTGTGTGTGTGTGTCTGCAAGTCATGAGGCTAGATGGGGGCTCATAAGATAGGAGAAAGAGGTCTTAAGGGATGTAGGAGTGGAGGTGATGAAATACATGTACTAACAAAGGGGACTAAGTGCAGGAGAGGAAGGACTAAGTGGAGGAGGTGAGACATGGGGTAGGACAACAGGGGAGGTAATGAATGAAGATAAAATATAATAACACACTATAAAGAAACCCATCAGTTTATATTCTATTCTAAAAAATAATAAAAATTAGTAAATATTCAAGCAAGAACATATATATACACATATTTATATTATATATACATAAAATAACAGAGCCCCAAAACACATAAAACAAAACTTACAAACTCAAAAGGAAAAGTAAATAATTTTATGAAACAGTTGAAGACTTCAGTATCTTGTCTCAGTGTATACAGTAAATTCTCAAAAATAAGGCAATATAAGTCACAGTATAAATAGATAGGTGTATACAGAATATTCTTTTCAGCCATAGCAAAAAACACATCGAGCATTCCCAAGCAAGACTGTTCTTTGGAGGTAACCTAAGCCATAATGAATTTCAAATGATTGAAAACTCTTGAACTATGCTTTCTATGCATATCCATATTATGGTGGTTTGAATGAGAATTTTCCTGATAAGCTCATATATTTGATTGTTTGGTTCCCAGTTCCTACGAACTATGTGGAAAGGATTAGGTATACCCTTGTTGGAGGAGGTGTGTCATTGGGGGGGCAGGTTTTGAGATTTCAGAAGACTCATTCCATTCCCAGTATGCTTTTCTCTCTGCCCTCTCCTTATGTACCAAGATGTGATCTCTTCAGCTGTCTCGGTCTCCATGACATTGCTCTGCGATTATGGACTCTAACCCTCTGAAACTCTAACCCCAATTGAATATTTTTTAAAAAATATAAGTTGCTTTGGTCATGATGTGTTGTCATAACAAATGTAAAGTAACTAATACACATATCATAATAAAATTTGAGAAGTACACAAATATGTAATTGACTATCCTCTTAAACAACCAATAAACCATAAAAAGAAATGAAAAATGTACCCAGAGTAACTTTTTTATATAAATTAAACACACAATTTAAGGAGACTGTGGTACTCAGCTAATAAGATGCTTAGAGGGAAAGTTACAGCAGTAAGCTTGACATACTGCTGATGGGAAATTTAGGATTAGATGCAATAATCATTCACTATTACAGAAGCTAGATAATGACTTAGATAGATAGATAGATAGATAGATAGATAGATAGATAGATAGATAGATAGATAGAATGACATAATACTTTCTACCCACATAACAATTAAAGTCAAATGAATCCGGGCTCAGGAATGGGAATGTTTTAAGGACATAGAGAAATTGGAAATCTTGGTTTTTCCTGTTAAGGTTGTAAAATATCTTCAGAAAACCAGGTTTGAAGTTGGTCAAAAGGTAGAGTCATGATATGTTACAATAATCTTACTTCAAAGCCCAAGAGGAAGGAAATCATATTTCTGCAGAGAGAGAGAGAGAGAGAGAGAAAGAGAGAGAGAGAGAGAGAGAGAGAGAGAGAGAGAGAGAGAGAGAGGAGACCTATAGAGTTAAGATGTTTAAAAATATGCACTGACTCTGGCTGTAATCCAAACATAGAGACAGAAATGAAGCAGAGGGATGAATGGAGCAGAGCAAGAAGTCAGGCAGGTGGGCAAACCCAGCCAAACGACATGGCAGTTCTTAGGGACTCTGGTGGATGGGTAAGTCTACCTCCCTAGGCAAGTCCCCTAGCTGTACTCCTGAGCTGCTCCACTGGATAAAACTTTAAGAGAGGTGATAATGGCATGTTTCTACCTAGGGTTGGGTTCCATTCTTAATGGCATGTACTGATGAAGCATACCCATGCTGTACAGAGAGGTTAGTGTTTTCTGGAGACTGGTAGGGTGGCAAGATCGAGAGTGACTACTTATGTATACATGGATGTTTATAAAGTCACGAACATATTTTAATACTACATAGTAATAATGGTTACACAATCTGTAGATATGAAAAATAGGAAAAGTCCTTCTGAACTGCAGATTTCAGAAGGAGGAGTGGTATAGTATTTTAATTTAATTGTCCTTCAATAATATTAGTATAAGGCCTTCTTCTGTGTCCTGAGATCATGCTCAAAGTGTTTGTACCTATGAGCTCTCTGGAAAGGACATGAGAAAATATAAGCATGCGGAATGATGAAGTAATACAAAACATCAGACCTTTTATTAAGGCACAATTTCCTTACCTGTTCTCAAATGAGGAAAAGGCAAACAATTTTCACTCCTTTTCACTAGATTAGAGGGTAACGAGAGAAGCAAAATAAAAACCCATAAAGATGTGGTCAGCTGAGTAAATTTGCACAAGGAGAAAATCATGTTTCCCTGATACTTTTTGTCCCCAAATTAATCATGCTTCAAATGTGCTTTTAACAATACTTCTAATTATGTTAGATATTTCACACTGTGTCCTAAGAGCTTCCTCAACTCAGGGTTACTTTATTCCCTTTGTACCTTACAATATTAAGGACACAGGAGATGCTCAGCATGCTTGGCAGGTATTACAATATTTAAAGTTTCACAACAGCCAATATGATAAGGAGCCATGAAAACACTTGTTCCAGACTTTTTAAATGCTCCCTTCCCTTGAAACTCTCAGAAAGACAGTAGGGCCTCTGTTCCTCTCAGTGGCGGAGCAGCTGAGCATGAACATACCTCCTTGACTCGAAAAGTTATAAGAGTGCAAAAAATAATCGAAGCAAATGTTTGCCGACTTTGTGCAATCGGCAACACGGTACTTTGATCCCCGAGCAAAGGGAAACAAATGAGGTGAACCCTATAATTATTCCAGCTTTCTGCCTGGAAGCACTTTCCAAATCAAGGTAGAGGGAGGCAGATCATGAGCAAAGTGCTCAGCTTTGGAAGCAGATATCATAATTGAAGGCAGTAGGAAATTTGCTGGGCAGAGCTCCAGAGAGGAAGGAGCTGTGCAGAGAGAAGCCCAGAAAGAGACATGAAGGTCCTTTCAAATCTTCTGCTTGATGCTAAACTGTATGTGCCTGTGGATAAACGCCCCCACCCCAGCTGGTGAAGAGTTGCTAACGGTACAGTCAAGTGAGAAAGTCTAGTGTCTCTTAAGGCTAGAATTTCTCATCAAGGAAGAGTAAAGAATTAAACACCTTGGGAATTCCTCAGGTGTCCTTTGGGATGTCAGAAAGGCCATAGGCTGGCAGAAGGTCATTTTAAGACCTATTCGAAGAGCGTTAGGGTAAACTTTAAACAGAACGAAGTGAGCTGTAGGAAGGTAAATGACGGGTTGAACAAGACTTCCCTTAAAAGAAAGTAAACAAACTCATAACACTGTAGGAATCTTAACACTTCAACCGAATAGATAATTACTGGATGTGATAAAAGAGGAGTGGAGTCCGCTCTTGGGGAAAATGTGCCCAGTTATAAAAAGCCTAAAGTTTCCGAGAAGATCAAATTGGGAATCACGGGATTTGAGAAGGATTTATGGAAAATATAATCAAAAGATATGTTGGTTTGAATAAGAATGGTCCCATTGTCTCAAAGGATTGAACACTTGGTCTCTAGGTGGTACAACTGCTTTGGGAAGGTGTGGCCTTGTTGGAGGAGCTGTATCACCCAGGATGGGCTTTAAAGCTTCGAGAGACTCATGCCATTCTCAGGGTTCTGGCTGACTCCTGCCTGCAAACTGAGATGTGCACTCTTGGCTTCTGTGCCTATCATTTCTCTATTGCACAGTTATGGACTCCAAACCTCCGGAAGGAACTGCAGGCAGGGAGTGGAACCAGCCCAAAAGAGAGAAGTGTTTTTCCAGCAGCAAATCTGGAAGGACAAAGCCATCAAAACCCTTTGGCTTTGGACACGGAGCTGCAGGATTTGGAGCTGCGCTGTGGACTTTGGTCTTCCCGTGGTTCCAGTGGTTCCTCACTATGTCTCCATCCCTCTTTTGGAATGCAGATGTTTATTCTGTACCATTGTATGTTGGAAGTATTTACTTTGCTTTTTGATCTTTAGGATGTTGGAATTAAGATAGTGCCTTGAGTCTCAGAGAAGGCTTCAGATTTGGACTTTAAAAGTGTTAAGGCTGCGAAAGACTATGGGGACCTTTGAAGCTGGACTAAGTGAGTTTTGCCTGATGAGACATCTGTAGTCTCAAGGCGGTCAGTGAGTGAAATGCCGCGGTTTGAACGAGATTGGTCCTCATAGGCTCATAAACTTGAGCCCTCGATGCAGGCTGGTGGAACTATTTGGGAGGAACTGGAGATGTTAGCGCCTGTTCTTAGTGCGAGGCTTAAAGCTATGAAAGGACTTTGTCTACTCCCTGTGTGCTCTCTGCCTCCTGCTCACAGTTTGGAGTGTGAGCTCTCAGCTATGCTCCTGCCGTGTCTGCACTCCACCATCAGGGACTCTAATCCCCTGGAACTGGACGTCCAATTAAATGCTTTCCTTTTAAGTTGCCTTGACCGTGGTGTTTATCAGAGGAATATGAAAGTAATTAACACAGAAGATGTAAAAAAGTAAGCAAATAAAACTTACACTTGTAAAAATCCTAGAAATTTTGTTTTCCTCACATATAAACAGATTAATTATTATAAATTTAAACATCAATGAACTTGAATTTATTTCAGTAGAATATCGCATTCAAGCTGAAGCAAACTAGTAACAGCACAAATATCTAGAATTATGAAATATAGGAAAAATTCACCAAAACTGTGTAAGGTTGATTTAACTTTATCATCTGTATCATGTTTTGATTATAGAAACTCCTCATATCAACAGGAAAACACATAATTTCAAATGGACACTGATCATTCCCTAATGCAAATTACTCTGGGTGATAAAACAGAAAACTGGGTTTTGACGAATATCAAAAGGCTGAAGTAACATGGAACCTGCTTACTGATACAACCAGAATCAAATTATTTACCAATAACAAACAATAAATATAAATTATTTACCATAATAACAAAAAGCTGAAAATTCTCCAAACACTAAGAAATTAAGTAAGACAATTCCTTTTCTCTTTTCAGACAGAGCCTCATGTTTATAGCTCAGGCTAGTCTCCAACTCTCTCCAGATCTTTCTGCGTCAACTTTCCAGTGCAGAATTATAGATTTTTACCACTACGCCCATGGGAAGCAGAACAAATCAGGTAGTGCTCTGGGAACTCCTTCAGCCAATAGCCTTTAAGATATCGGTTCACTTTGAGCGTGATCTCATACACTATGAATGCAGATGAAAAGCGTGTGAGGGCACCTTGACTGCTGTATTCGGTTCCAGTTTCCAGTGCACATAGAGGATTGCAGATCGCTACTCTTTCTAGAGCTTATCCCCAGATAAATAAACCTTTGCTCTACTCCATTCCAGGCTATTGTGGAACTCTTTTGTACATCAACAAATTGGTGCCTAACATGGGGTGGTTTCTTAAAGGCTATTGGCTGAAAGACTTCTCACTGTAAATAGCACATGAATCAAATCAAGTGAAACATTAACAATATTTTGACCCTAATAATAAAAAAGTGCAGACATTGAAGCAACTCAGAGAAATCAGTAGCAGAAAGTACAAATTTGAAAAAATACTTCACAAAGGTTATACAGCTGTCAATTACATGAGAAATGGTAGCATCACTGGGTATTAGGGAAACATAAATTAAACTATAATGAAATATTATGCCACATCCACAAGAATAGCTCAAATGGAAACACTGATGATGTCAACTGCTGGCAAGGATATGGAGAAACAGAACCTTCACAGGCCGCTGCCAAGTCTGTGAAACCATACAATTACTCTGTAAATATCTGACTGTTTCATATCAAGTTAAGCCCTCAAATACCATATAACCCAGTGCTCGACTTCTGTATATACACCAAACAAAGTAAAAACATGTCTGCACAAAGACACATATGTATGTTCATAGCAACTTTCTTTCATAATAGACTGAAATTGGAAGTAACACATACCCATGAACTGAAGAATGGGGAAATAAAAATAGGTAAATACAATCCACAACCTCAGAGAAGCTAGGTAACAAGGAGGATCCTAAGAGGAACACACATGGAGGGCCCCAGGAAGGAGAAATAATTAAGATCTCCTGGGTAAAATGGGAGGGGGATAGAAGGGAGGGCATGGGGAATGAGAACATGAGGGATCGAGATGGCTGAGTTGGGGGAGGAATGGAGAAGGAGAGCAATGAAGGAGAAGTCTTGATAGAGGGAGCCATTATATGATTAGGGAGAGACCTGGTGCTAGGGAAATTCCCAGGAATCCACAGAAGGACCCCTGCTAAGACTGCTAGCAATAGTGGAGAAGGTGCCTGAACTGGCCTTGCCCTATACTCAGATTAATGACTACCCTAATTGTTATCATAGAGGGGAGGGGAGTGGTGGGAGAAGGGGAAGAAAGGGAAACAGGAGTTGGTACATAAAATGAAAAAAAATTTAAATAAAAAAAGGAAAGCCAATTTACATAACCTTAAAAAGAGAAGAATAGGTAAATAAGAATAGGTAAATAACATGGGTGTATCTATGCAGAAAAACCGTATTGCTCATCAGCACAGGGAAGCTCTGAAGCATGCCCCAGCAGCCAGAGCTCTTGGATCATTGGACGGCTCAGAATAAGTCAGGTAAATGTGTGCCTGCTGTAGCATACTACTGACACAATGGCCTGAAACGGATACGACCATCCAGGGTGAGGGCATTTTAGAAGCCTTAAAAAGTGTGGCTCCCTGTGAAGGAGTGGGTGAGAACTGAAGCAAAAGGGAACACGGAACCTTCTCTGCACTGGAAACTGGTGGCTCCTCTTAAAAAAAGCAAAGCAAAACACCTTTGCGCTGAAAAACTACGTTCTGTTCCCTTCATTGTGTACAGATGATACTTCAATAAAAAGCAAATCAAAGTACTACAGATTAAGGTGTAAGCTTGCCAGCAGTTTTGTTTTGCTCAGAAAATTGTTTAAAAATTAACAAAAGCAGCAACAAAACCATTTTGTCATCACTTCATGGGAATAAATATTTTAATTACCTGAAAGATAAAAGAACATTTTAGAAAGAGGGTAATCTTTTAAAGTGAACAAACTCAGCAATGAAATAACGACATCAACCTCCTTTCTTGTATTTTATTTCAACAGTGACTTGAAAATGTTCTTTCTGACTAAATGGTCCCTGACCCTTGCAAGGCACAGAATTTCATACTGGTCGAAGAGTCTAAATTGCTTCTTCTTTTGCCCACTGGCTACCAATGGTCACCTGCCACTTGCTCTCCATACAGCCTCAGTAAGACTCTCCTCACCTTCAACCACCTCAAGTCTGGTCCTTTTTATAGATGTGTTGTAGGATAATGCTTTTGTGCATTGTAAAGATTTATCACTCATATTGGTTTAATAAAACCCTGATTGGCCAGTAGCCAGGCAGAAAATATAGGTGGGGCAACCAGACTAAGAGAATTCTGGGAAGAGGAGAGACAGAGACAAAGTCATTAGCCAGATACAGAGGAAGCAAGATGAGAATGCCTCACTGAGAAAAGGTACCAAGCCACGTAGCTAACCATAGACAAGAATTAGGGGTTAATTGTAAGAGCTAATTAATAATAAGCCTGAGCTTATTTGTTTGTAATTAATTAATATAAGCCACTGTGTGTTTGTTGTGTTTATCTAAATGCCTGCCGGACAAGAAGGGACAGAAACTTCCACCTACAAAGACCCTCACAGTAACATGTTCGCAATGACCACAGAGTTCATTCACTGTGTTATTAGCTGAGTAATCTGTCTTCCACTGGCTGAAGGTACACTAATGGTCCTAGTATACTCTGTGGTCCTACTAATGGGCCATCTGTCATCTTCTGAAGGCCCCATATTGTCCAAGATACCAACCACACAAGGCTAGATAGGAGATTCCAGTATTGACACTACTTACCCATTTCTGATGTACTAAGACGAAGAGGCGTATGCCTCAGGGTAAATTCTCACTACATGTCTTTTCCTTCAAAATTATGCCAACTCTGTTTTCTGTGTCACAAAGCTAGCAAACCCATTTCTCAGTGGGCGTAGATCACCGAGTGCTGGAGAGAACTACAAAGCCACCACTGAAGACTGTGTACTCAACCGAGCCAGATACAAACAAAGCATCTCACAGCCAAACCCCATCTTCACACCCACCAGCTTCTACTTGCTTCATAGGCCAGGAAGAAAAAAGGAAAACAGATCTGTGAAATCCTCAGAAGTAGGGACGTATTGCTACAATATCTGACTATAAAGGGGTCAGCGCTGGGGCAGGCTGTACTTTACAGAAGTCTTGTTCTTGTGTCTATAACTGTGCTCCTTTGCTAGGGGTACACTGTTAGAGGATGCTACGGAGTCTGGAGACTATTAAGCACTAAATTATGTTTAATAGATATTTTATATGGACATACTTCTATACGTAAAAAGAGGTCCAACATCACAACAACCGTTTTAGAATTCACACTCTTCATGTGTAAAGTTTTCGGTACCGTCTTCAGAGCACTTCCTGTCTTTACCTATCACTTTTCACCACTCATTTCATCCTCTCCCTCTAGACCTTGAATCTTTTCCTGCCCCTACTGACAGACATAGTCAATGGAAATGTAGTAGGGGCTGGAGCAGTGACTCCATGGGTTAGGGAACTGGTTGCTCTTGCAGGGGATCTGGGTTCAGTTCTAAGCATCCTCATGGTAGTCCACGACCACCTGCAACTCTGGTTCCAGAGGGCAAAGCACCCTCTTCTGACCTCCTCAGTCACCAACCAGTGCATATATACACACAGTACGAATATTTGCACACAAAATTAATTTATCTAACAAAATATGATAAAATTTTTAATTAATTTTATTTTTTCAGATTTTTATTTTTAAATACATTAATTAAAATGTAGAAACATCTCTTCTGACCTTCCCTTTCCTCCCTCAAACCTCTCCCATACTTCTCTACTCCCTTTCAAAATGAAGTCCTCTTTTTATTTTAATTATATTTGCATATGTAACACATATATGTACAAATGTATAAAGGCAACCTTCTGAATCTTTCTTTGTTGTTTGTGTGGATATGATTTCAGGGCTGAACATTGTATTGGCTAACTAATTAAGGGGTTCATCCATGGGGAAGGCTAGTTCTCCCTGTCTCCACAGTCATTAGTTGCTTATAGTTCTTTGTCTAGGGTTGGACCCTGGAAGATTATTTTCTCTTCCACATTAGCCTGTCTATTGATATTGTCATTGTTCTTGTCTTGTTTAGGCAGCTATTTCTAGGAGACACAGTCTCACAGCAGACTCTCTGGTACTCTGTCTCTTAAAAATCTTTCCTCCTCGTTTACTTGGTTGGTGTTCTCTCAGCCTTAGGTGCTCGGCTCCCCATTACCCATAGATCTCTGCATTCTGTCCAGTGTGTTTTCTGTAATGGTTTCTATATTAATTAATTTCCTATTGCTGTGATAAAACACCATGACTAAAGCAACTTATGAAAGACAGCATTTAATTTGGCGTACAATTCCAGAGGGTCAGACTCCATGTTGGCAGGGTAAAGGCATGATGGCAGGAGCAGCAGAGAGCTCACACGTCGAACCACAGACAGGAAGGAGAGAGTACACCAGGTGTTATGGTTTTCACAGGCTTCTTAAAACCTCAACACCTGTGCCCAACAACATATTTCCTGTAGCAAGTCCACACCGCTTAATCCTCCCCAAGTAGCCACAAACTAAGGATCAACTATTAAAATACATGAGCCTTATGGGGGACATCTCATTCCAACTAGCACAGTCTTCATTTGCAGTAAAGAAGCTGCTTTGAAGACAAATGAGGCTTTCCTTATTTGTGGCTGTGTTGATAAGTTTTATAATGTAATTAGGAATTATCTTGGTCTAGTATAATTCTTATTTTTATTTTATCTGTATGGATGGTTTACCTACATCTATCTGTCTGTCTGTCTGCCTGCCTATCTATCTATCTATCTATCTATCTATCTATCTATCTATCTATCTATCTATCTATCTATCTGTACCACATGCATGCCTGGTGCTCAAGGAAGCCAGAAAAGGGTGTCAGATCCCTCGGAAGAGGGATGTAAGTGCTGGGGTCCGAATCCAGGTCTACTGGAAGAGCAACAAGTGTTCCTAACTGATAAGTCATCGGCCCAGCACCATTTCAATAAAGTAGCGCTTTTCTCATGAAGCAAGGCTTTCTCTTGTTGCCCTTCAGCTGTGCTATGGGGTCTATGTCGGTGCTCCTTGAACTCTTTTTGCAGTAGGATTCAGAGAACACACACACTGATGCCACTCGTTCAGGGTGAAATTCAGAGTGTGTGCAACACACACACACACAAAACACGCGTTCATAGAATTAAGGTAGGGTACATTTCCCTTGACAGGGCTTTTTTCTTTTGGTACGCTTTTACTCTCGTCCATTATGTATGACTCAATATTGGTGCCATGTGAATCATGGGATACATCCCTGCCATTCATTCACCATTTGTCAGGATCTGTTTAGAATGAAGAGGCCAGGAAAGGAGGCTTTAAATGAGCAAAATGAATGCAGGAGGAAAGAAGCCAGGGCATAAGCAACAGAGATGTTGCTGTGGTTAAATGGGGGATTGTGATCAGATGGAAGCTGATTAATATTTTCAATGTTTATCAACGATGATTAGTGATGGGATGATAGTCAGGGACAAGTATCTTCAGCCTAGATATCCTGGCAGCCCTGCTCCATACAACAAATACTCAATATCATTACCAGATTAAAAACATGTTCCATCTAAAGCACTGCGGGTCCTACACAGTGATTTAACACTTGAAGGGAACCTAGCAAGACAGTAATTTGGCTGAGATCTGCAGCGGCCTTGTCCTAAGTTCTAACAGCTTTATTCGTGTGAATGTTCTCAGTCTTCTACATTTTGAGAATGGAGCCTGGAGTGGCACATTTTCCAAAGCTAACTTATTAAATTACTCAAAATGAATTTCAAGTTTGCATTAGTAGCAGATAGGAGGCCTTCTGGAGGCAGATGTGCAAGGGGAGTAAACTGAGGGAACCTCGCATTCTTTCAGCCTCCACACGTCTGAAGGCTTGCTTTGCTGTTGCCAGGGAATACACAGCCTGTAGTATTAGAGTCAATCTTGAAATTCCATCTCTTTGCTTTACCAAGTAATCTCACAGCTGGTGAGTAGATTCATTCAACCTTCAGTAGCAGCCTGGACGCTCCTGTGCAGATGTGCCAGCTTCTCATTGGTGACAGAACTAGAAAGGTATTTATGGAAAAACATAGATCTTGCAACTTCCACTGTCACGTGGTCAGCAGCAGTCAGTGGCTACTTGAGTTTCCACCAGCAAGAGTGTCTCTAGTAGAGACTCCCCAACCCCCAGTGTAGACAGAACGGAATTCTGGGATAGAGAAGGCAGAGTCAGGAAGAGTCACCCGCCATGAAGCTACCAGGTCAGACATGCTGGATCTTTCCCGGTAAGCCAGATCCTTGTGGTGAATACAGATTATTAGAAATGGGCTGAATCAAGATGTGAGAGTTAGCCAAGAAGAGGCTAGAACTAATGGGCCAGGCAGTTTCCGTGTAATTATTTTGGCAGCCGGGAGCCGAGCCGAAGGACGCAGCCCGCTCTCCTCCTTACTACACCTGACCAGGGAAACATGGGAATGATGTAATGACAGAAACACACATATAAAGTCTGTGGCCAGTTGGACTGTGTTCCATCTGAGGGAGGCACCTACTAGGCTGCCTGTCGACTCATCGTGGTGTACAGGACAAAAAAGGTGTTGGTGGGAGGCCTGTGGGAGCAGCTTCAGACTGCAGCCATCCAAGAGGAGAACGCTGTCCTTGCTAATGTTTGCCAAACATTTATGATCATGCATTCTTCTACCCTAGGAACATTTTGCCATTTTCATGGGCTCGGGGTCCTGGACATGGCTGCAACCATGCCAACAATATACATTCCCTCACTTCATCTTATCCCCACAATCCAATTTCTGTGGGTGAGCATCAAGGTGGAGTGCAGTTGGCCTGTTTTCTCAGGATCTCAAGGAGTTCATGCATCAGCTGAGCGGCAGGCTTCTCAGAGGCTCACCTGAGCAGAGATATGCTTGCAAGCATGCTCTAACCATGGGAAGACTGAATTTCTTTGAAGCTCTAAAAGTCATGGGGATTGTTTCCAAGGCCAGAAGGAGAGTATAGTCTTTGATGGGTCCTGAAACAATTCACCTGGTTAGGCCATAGCTACCCAGGACAGACTTGACATTAACATAGATGATGCCTGGTTTTACGTCCTTCCATCTTTGCCATGCAATGCAGTCTGGTCACAAAAGCGATGTCAGCATCTATGGGTTAGACACTGCAATCCTTCTCAGTAGCTAGAAGGGACTGTCTCAATGATGTTGTTCAGGAGAAGTCATTTTGGAATTCTGCCCTGAGCAGATGTGTTCACACACACACATTTTACAGACAGCTAAACTGACTTAAAATGGGGCTCATGTTTTGGATTTCTAATAAAATCTACAAAATTCTACCTTAGTGCAAAGACATCTTTCCTGGGTTAATAGACAGTGCTGTAATCTATTGTGAACTCAAGATTATATTGGGGGAAAAAAAGGATGTTTTTTTTTTTACTATATTCTTGTAGAGTAATAAGGCTGTATGTACTGTCTGAGCTTTCAGGAGGTAGCTAACTTTTAAGAAAAAAAACTGTATACTAAATTAGATTTCAAATGAGCGGAATTTTATAAGACTCATTCATACACTTAGTTTTAGTTAACCTTCTCCCATTGCTTTCCCTTGATCCATCACTCCTATCATTGCCCAAACCTTTAATCTCCAGTATTTACCCCTGTGCTCTTTAATACTGTGTTTGTTCTACTCTTCCTTATTATTGCATTTTTTGGGGGCTTGGGTTGCAAGATTATAGGTTTCCTTATTGCTTTTCATATACACTTCATATTGGTTAACCCTTCCCGCCTCTCCCTTTTCCCATCTTCTTTTCCCACTTCCTACTTGAACCTCTCTACCCCCGACATCCCTCCTCACTGCTTTCATTTTTGCTATATTGTACTATCCTTCTTCCCCGTTAATGCATCCCTGTCAATGACCCATTTCTAGTTCTCAGATTCCACACATGCTCCAAGTTAAACACACAAAACAAAACATTGGAACTTAGAATCTTATTTGAGACCAAACACGAGCCATTTGTATTTCTGAGTCTGGGTGACCTCACTCTGTAATCTCCAGTTCTATCCATTTTCCTGCAAATTTCATTTTTTTCCTTTATAGCAGAGGAATACTATATTATATTGTACTACATTTTCCTTATCCACTCATCACTTGATGGACATCTAGATTGATTACATTTCCTAGCTCTTGTGAATATAGCATCCGTGAATATGGATGATAGATGTGCAAGTATCTCTGGAGTGGGGTCCTTTGGGTATATGCCAAGGAGTAGTATAGATGGGCCATATGTTAGTTTAACTCTTTTTTTTTTTGAGAGCCCTCCAGAGAGATTTCTAAAGGGGCTGTCCTAATTGCACCCCTGGCGCCAGTGCACAGTAGTGCGTGTTTCTCCTTCCCACATCCGCACCAGCATTTAACGTCATTTGTAATCCCGAAGCTGGCCACTCTGACTGAGCTGAGATGGAGTCATAAAGCAGTTTTAGGCCTGCATTTCTAGGCTAGCTAATGAGTTTGAACACTTTTTAAAATGTGTTTATTAGCCATCTGTATTTCTTTGGAGAAATATCTGTTTATCATTTTTAATTGGGTGGGTTTTTTTGATGTTCATTGTATATTCTAGACATTTATCCACCATCAGATGAATAGCTGGACCACAGTCTCTTCTCCATTCTGTGGGCTGCCTCTTCACTAGAGTGACAGTTTCGTTGCTGCATGGAAGTCCTTTTTTTTTTTTTTTAAGTTTCAGGAGATCCCATTTGTTAGTTGTTGATCTCATTGCTTGCACTACCAGAGTGATGTTCAGAAAGTCCTTACCTACTCCTGCAAGTTGAGATATACTCCCCACTTCTCCCTCTTAGAGGTAGTTGACTCTTACGCTTGTAGTTTCAAAGCTACCTTGATATTTGCACATAAGAATTTACCCTGTGATTGTCCCCAAGAAAAGGATCTATTCTATCCATTTAATCTCCTCCAAAGGGTGAAACCACCTCTACCAATCAGCCTTTCTAAAGGTTCTGTTCATTGCTCCCATTACAGGTCCCTGTACTGAGACCTGCTTCTGAACAGACTGGACGGTGCTGCTAAGGGAGGAGAGATCATAGGCCCCTGGGGACCTACATTAAACTTCCTTCCCTCCCACACCCATGTCTCGCACTCCTTGAACTGGAGACACCTGTGTCAGGTCAGCAGCAGCGGCACAGCCTGGCTTTCCCCCTTTTCACAGAGAGAGCCTCCACCTTCCCCAGGTGCAGATGTGGGAGGAGCCGCTTGTAAAAGTTGCTGTTTCCACTGAGGGCTGGCGAATTCACATTCTCTGCATAACAGCCGCACAATTAAAGGAAAAGAATCTGCTCTGATTTTCACCTCAGAAGCAGCCCGCTCCTGAAGCAGGGGAACAGGGTGCGAACTTGGAGTCAAAGTTGTTTTCTCAAGTGCGACAGCAAGAAAGAAAAAGAGTAGCATAGACTGTCACACTCGTCAGGACTGGCAGGGCTGCTGTTCATGGTGTGTGTGATGTCTGGCGTTCATTTGAAAGGGAAATGTGTATCGTTCTAATTTCTATGAGAATTAGGTCATTAAAATTTTAACTACATTCAGCCAGAGAAGGAATTCATTTTTATGTTCTGCTGCGGTGTTCTCGCGCCTGTGTTTTGCGTCCCTTCTCTAATATGTCCTATCATTACCTATAACTTCAAGTCCCTTATTCTTCAAACAGACGCTGGTGACTATGGATTGGCTTGATGTTGAAACTCGGGGCCATGATGATCCCAAATGTCCCCCAGTTCCTCTCTGACAACTTCTGAAATGTAAAAATGTATCTATTACGGCAATTAAATTTCAATTGGATATTAATAGAAGTAGAATATGGCTTAAGTCCCTTGAAAATATCTACCTAATTGTCTAAAATTTCCATATCAGTTTTCATGAGCATAAACAGTGTTGATTTTGACAAGACCCTTGCAAACAATTTCCTTGGTCATATTTAAAGACACAATGTAGGTAGACATTTGCCATCATTTGCTTCCATTCAGGTCTTTGAGAACAGTCTAATAGGACCAACCCAAATAATGTTCCTTTGGGAATAATTGTCAGAGAAAATTTTGTCACTTAAATAAGGAGACAGTTGTAAACCAAAACTTTTGGCTCAAAGCCTGTTTCAGATAGGAAGTGTCCAAATGCAAAACCTCAAACAGTAGGATATGGTTTCAGGGAACACACTGCTAGTGCCGGTTTTAATTCAGAAGACAAACGTAAGCTGATTGCTGCTTTTTAATTTATTTTTATTTTATTTTATTATTATTAGTTGTTAATGTATGAGTACTCTGTCTGTATCTACACCCGCAAACCAGAAGAGGGCATCAAATCCCATTATAAATGGCTGTGAGCCACCATGTGGTTGGTGGGAATTGAACTCAGGACCTCTGGAAGAGCAGCCAGTGCTCTTAAGCACTGAGCCATTTCTTTAACCCCTACATCACTGCTTTTTAAGAATGTGAGAAATGGGACTTGGAGAGATGGCTCAGCAGTTAACAGCTACTCTTGCCGAGAGGACTCACCTTCAGTTGCCAGCTCCTACATGTCAACTCACAACTGTCAATAACTCTAGTTCCGGGGAATCTGACACCCTCTTCTTGCCCCTGTGGGCATCCATCAGGCACATGGTTCACAGACATGCAAGCAAAGCACAAACACTGAGAGACATGAAATAAAATGACAAAAATAACAACGTGAGAAATAAGCTTAAGCTTGGCGGCTCATTCAGCTATGAATAAAGTCCTCCCAATAAAACAAACAGTTAAAGTACAGCAAACAGTATCAATTTGCCCTGGCTTTTAATTAATGTCTCATATTCTGATGTAGATTTTTCACCCCAGGGTTTGACATATTTATTACCCTGTTTCCCAGATGGTCTTAATGGTAACATCTCCCCACTGAACTGTTGCGGCCGAAGCAGTGAACTCAATGGCAATTTTCCTTCTACTCGTCCACTCTTTGCAGACATACAGCTATCAGCCTTCTACTCGTGCGACTGGAAGGCTGGCGTGGTGATTAAAAGCTCCGATAATATTACCATGCGCTCGCGATGGCACCTTAGCGGTTTTAAGCACTTTCATCTACAGCTGAGGAAACTGAGGTCAAGGGACTCTAAGTGACTCGCTCCACTGGCAAGCAGCTGTTTCTATTAGATAAAAAGCTGCAGATGGGAGTGATGGCAGCAAGGCCAAATGGAGTAACAATCTTGTTGCTCAATCTTTCTTTGTTTGGTAGGTGCCCCCCAAATTCCTGGCCATTCTTACGGAGAATGGTGAGCACTGCATTGCCTGCTTCTGTCTGATATGCTATAACTCACTAACTGGAGATTTCAAGCAAACTAAATACTTTTCAGAAAGCGAAGACAACTGGTACCAGTACTCTCTTGTACTCTGTGGTGGAAGGACATGCTTTCGGCAAAATGAAGTCTCTGTTTCAATTTGCATGCACAGAAAATGACCTGAACTATGAGTGAATCAGAAATGAAATCACTCACTCAACACTAGACACAAATTCCTGGTTGAGGTCACTCAACACTAGACACATATTCCTGGTTCAGGTCACTCAACACTAGACCCATATTCCTGGTTGAGGAAAGGAGATACTGCCTGCCCTTTCCAAGATACCAGATGATGCTGGACCCTGGTTAAAGGAGGTCATGTGAGGAAAACCCCAATATTGTAATAAAATGTAACCTAGGCAAAGTGTTGGGAAACAGAAAGACACATGGTTGTCCCTGAAGGGGAGCGGTGCACTCAAATGTGTTCTGATGATGCTATGGAGCATGGCCATGCTGTGAGACAGCCACAGACATCTACGTTTCTTTCTAAACTATTAGTTTGATCAGTACATCTCTACAGTCTGACTCACTTATATTGATGAGGAGTTTACTTGAGTGGGGCAGTGAGGATGAAAGAGAAGAGGTAAAGAAATATGGTAGAGTTGAGGAGGAAGTAAGACTGGGGCTTCTTCTGTCACTATTAACTCGGTGTCCTCAGCTTCCATTTCTATTTGGTTTTTCTCCCGTTGGCCACTCGTGTAATTTCACTCACCGCCGTGGCCAGCTTCCTGCCAACACTTGCCACTCCAGGCTCACTCCAAAAACACGCTCTGTGGTCTCGCTATTTGTTGTCTGGAATGGCCCGTGAGGCTCTGAGCAGGAATGTGTGCAAGCCGTGAGGTAAAGGGGCCAGTCTGGACTTCTGGACGCTGTGCTTGGCTTTCCCGGCGCATCCTGGGGCGGAAGAGCTAGCTTTTGTACAACGGCAACAAAGCACGAGTCAGATCATTAGACTGCCTGTCAGGTCATCTCCCGTGAAACCTATTATGAAGAACGTGCGGAAACTGATGCCTGACTCAAAGTCCTTAGTTTACTAAATTGCAGAAATTATCTTTGGAAGGTTTTGTCACTTTTATATTTTTTTATAAAAAAATAATGTTTGCTCTAGTGCTGCATGCAAAGAGCTGGTTGAATGAATCTGTCAGGGAAACTTCAATTCCAGATTACCCCACTGCAAGATCGGCGATTAGAAATGAAAACACATCTTTAGAAAGTTCACAGCAGTTTGAAGTAGATGAGCTATTGAGACGCTTAGCAAAATCTACCCTTTACAGATTAGTCAAACAGTGATTGTAGTCCACGACAGAAACACAGGCTCGCCTTACTGTCAGGGTAAAATGCTCCTTAATGTGCTACTCCAAGAGCAGGTTAGCGTTACCTAGGCCTACAAATAATGATATAAATTACCTTTAAGAATTCTTTGCATGTGAGCATGGCCACAGAATTCAAAAGCAAACAGAAAATCACTGTGTTTCCAAACTGACAGACTTTTCCCATTAGTTTTTTGTTTAAATACAATTCTCTGCAAGCACCAAGTCAAATTTACTGGAAGAACGTTACTGTGGAAAACTCAGGGAGCAACTAAAGGCAGACTTTTAATCAAAAGGGTGGAAAGGGGCCACGGCCTGATAGTCACAATATCGAATCCCAGTAAGTGGGTTTTGGATATAGCGCTTGTGCTGTTTCAGGGTAGTGTGCGAATCCCTTTCGGCTTATTCATTGTTCTTTGGGGAAATTACTTCAACACTAATGTAAGCTTTGCTTTTTAATGCTAAACATTGCGGTTTAATTTTCTAAAGAACAAGAAGTTGTTTGGGAAAAGAATTAGAGATGATAATGTAGAAAGGCAGAGAAAATGGCACAGGCACCTGGACAAGCTAACCCAGCTGTGCTTGGCATTTGGCTATTCACCAAGTGTTGCCGTGTGTACTTACAATTGTTCTCCCCACCAAAGCCTTGAAATGATGATTCAGTTCCTAAGTGTAGCCAAGGAAGCAATGGCAAAAGCAGAGAAGCAAGGAGCAAGCAGGAAAAGAAGAGAGACACTTCCTTTGCTTTGTGTGGGTCTTGAAATAATGCCCATGGAGGATACATATCACAGCTATCTGTTCAAATTTCAGGGCTGGTCATGCCACATATCACCACTATGCCTTTTTTATTTGCGTAAAGCAATTGCCCCATGGTCAGTGGCTTCATATTTGTCTAGACAACATGCTTCAGATGGCATGGATAGCCTCAGACACGCCAGGCTAGCTCTAAAGTAGTGATGAACAGAGCTGGAGGGATATATCATATGAGTTATAAACCATAAGAAGGTATTTAAATAGATAGATAAGACACATGCAAATCTTTTCATTGCCATGACAACCATCTTGATATAGGTTTTCCATATGTAACAAGAAGGGCAGAGCAAAAGGCAACGGAAAAAAAATAGCAGGAATCTGTAATGTAAATGAACGTGATAGGGAATTAGTTCAGATTTCGGTCATTTATTAACTCATAATCAAACACAAACTTCTGTGTGAATACCCCACTTACCAGTCAAAGCAACTGTATTCCTAAACATTGTGTGTCACTCTCAGCTACACAATCACGTCTTAGGTACCAGGTTTTGAGGAATGCCTTCGGCTGATGCAAGAAAAGCAAAGGGAGTGGTGATTACAGAGTATTTCTAGGTGCGAAGTCTTCAGTGTTACAAAGGAGGCTCTGAGGGAGGGACTCGGCGTCTACTCAAATACATGGCCTGTCTATCTGACTTTATTGGATTTTTATTGTTTGAATCATTGATGAATTCTTAAATATTCATATAATGAAGATGACATGGCATTTCAAAGCATGATAACATTTGTTCTTGTTTCCCTGGGAAGTGGCATTGGCGGGTGGTGCTTCCATTTTCCCAATGCTGACTCCCCTTTGCTCTCTCTTCCCTCTTATCGTGACCCCTTTTCTGCTCCCCAGTTCTCCTTTATCTCTTTGCATTGGGGTCCTTCATTTCTTCTGTTTCAGGGTGTGCCTGGGCGCTGGCGGTCATTTTGTGATCTGAGTGCTCCCTCCAGCTTGATCTCTCTGCCACAGGACTGGAAGGAAAGGAAGACCTAGTAGGTGCTTTCGTCTCAGCTTGGTTCACCCCGAGCACCTACTCTCATCAGACAGTGGTGGTGGGAGAACACAGTGTCCTTCTAGATCTGTTCAGCACTTTCCTCTGTAGATCAGAGATCTCTGCCTGGTCCTCAGAGCTTTTGAAATATGAACGACAGTTCCGTGTGCTACTGGTGAGGCCAAGCCTGGTCCCATCTGAGGCACTGCAGAGTCATTAAAATTCTCCAGTTAGATCTTTGTATGTGCAATCAATGTATAGATTCCTTCTGACATGGACTGGCATTTTAGTACACAAGGGAACATTGGTGAAAACAAGCTGGTTTATTAATTAAAGTCATAATAAATAGCCCCCCTAAACTTCAATATGCTTAGTGCAAATCTTGGCTCAGTCAGCTGTACTCTGAACATATTTGACATTATGGCCTTCCTTTGTGCCTTCTCTGGCATGAAGACAAATGAAGGCAGAAAGACCAACTTCTATCAGACAGTGACTTAAATCCTAATCTGGTAGTTACCCTTCAAAGCCAAACTCTAAGGGCTATTATTTCAATATGGTTTTCTGGAAAACTATTTCAATGGTGCCACCAAGGAGGAGGCAGAGGCAAGAAATGCTCAAACCATGAGATCCTGCCAGAACAGCACAATTTAAAATCTAATTCATCAGCTCCTACCTGTCCCGTGGAAACCGTCGCCCCTCAAACTGTTGGTATTAACACCGTAGGGCATCCTGTGAGCTGATGTCTCAGTTCCTTATCCAGGATACGTGTTCTGTCTGACAAATTTGTGGGTGTTGTTGTGCCTCCCAGATACCAGTTCTGTTTCTGACATCTGGGGTTTTAATTAACAGTCTTATGACTGACTGGAGGGAAATGAGTATGGTCCGGTGTGCTTTGGTCTGCTCAAATCTATCTAGCATCTTTATTTACAAACAGCATCCCTGTCATGTTAATTCCCTCCATGCTTCTGATTTATCCTAAAAGAACACATTACACAGTGGATTTGGAGGTGTTAGTGGGAATCTACAGGGTGACTTTAATCTTTATGTCTTTCTATCCTGGAGGGCATTTTGCCGCCCCTCTGCACTGCACTCACTACACAATCATTTCCTGCTTTAGAAATGTAGCCATTTGGATCAATAGTAACAGGACAATCTATTGTACCTCAGATGGGGGCTCCTAGGATGGTTAAGAAGCAGACGCAGCGTCACCAAGAGCTGGGCTGCACTGTGGAAAAGAAAGTTAGAGCAACGCACACAGTGCCAAAGTTAGGGGCCTTCTAACGATATGCTACTTATTCTACTTAAGGATGTAAAATTAAGAAAACATTGGAGTAGAAAACAACAGCCAACAAACTTTTGCAGCTGGAAACGAGAGATGTCTTTTTCAAGGGGTACATGCGAGCTGTACTACGGAGAGTAGAGGTTTCTGGTTTTGTCCCCGTTTCTGTCGTTTCCTCCTCTCTTTTTATTTGCAGATATAGTGATATTTGAGCTACCACTCAGCCATGAAATTTTGGAATCAGTGTTTATTTTTATCTCTGGCTGTTCTGATGACTATATCTTTCTTATATTGGAGAGAAAAGGCAGGGGGATCCCTGAACGGGTGGCAGATCTTAGAGGGTGTGCTGAGAAAGAACAGCAGAAGATGCAAAGAAGGGCTAAGTCTTAGGGAAGCTGCAAGTTGAGGTTTTACTGTAAATTCTTCATCTACAAACAAAGGGGGTTGTCACAGACCCTCATTGCCCTGGCTCTCACCTCAGTGTCTCTACTGCTTACATCTACTCCCTTGTTCCAGAGCCCAGCATCCCATGCCCTTGACCTTGGCCCCCCAGAGCTCCTCCTCAGCATGCTTCCTCTCTGACTCCACTCACTCTACAGTCAGGCCCTGGCTGATAGCCCAGCTGCAGCAGGGCAATTAACAGAGAGCTGAAGTGTCATTCCTGGCAGGGTGGGGCAGACCTCAGACAAGAGCTCTCAGTTCTCACATTGTGACACCCAGGCCAGGCCCAGGGCTAGAAGAAACAAGGGGGTGGGGAGCAGAGGGATGACATTTGGGAGGTGAGAGGTCTCCATAGAAAAAGCATACAGTGCAGTGATTTCTCTTTGAGGAATTGTTTATCCTCTGTATCAGATCCCGGCTGTCTGACCAGTTAATTGGATGAACACCTAGAAGGAAACATTGTGTGCACTGAGTGAGTAGTGGAAAATGGGCATCTTTGTTTCTCTTTAGATGGAGAAAGTGCTTTTTCTTTAAAGAAAAAAAGATCACCAACTCTCAATCACTTTTAACGGTGTTCCTGCCAGACTTAGATTAAAAAAGGAAAAGAAATACCTGTTATTAAGTGACCCCCCCTTCTCACTAGCTCCTAGTTTCCCCTGAAGCCACCGGCCTGCATCGGCTGTGATATCATAATAAAGTTAGAGCTGAGGAGAGACAGCTCTAACTACTCCCTCCCAATAAGGGGCTCTGGAGCCCTACCTGTGTACTAAACCAGGCTGCTCCTGTGGAGCCCAGGCTAAGAGTGGAGAGCCTCCAGGCCACAAGGGGGCACACCTAAAAACCTGCAGGGGTTACCTGCTCACGTCATTCCCTTCTTGGATTTCTGTGATGAGAAGGTGAAGAAATTAGCCTGCTGAGGAAGCAAACAAAGAGCAAACAAACAAACTTGAAGTCCAATGAAATGGGGACGTGAAAGAAAAGACATGAGCTTGGGCACAAGAAGATATTTTTGTGTTTCGTGCACATAAATCATCAGGTAATTTCAACCAAATAAATGAAGTTGATTTGGTTGTGAGTTGAGCTCGTCCAAAGGGTGGGTTTCTTGAGAGGATCCTGCAATCACCTTTGTCTCTAAGTGGGTGGGGGAGAGAGGGACAGGGAGTGGGGTTGGGTGGCTTGCTAACTCGGGAGCTGATAAGGCTTCTGCATCTCTTCTCTCAGATAACACAGTTGTCTTGTGGCTATGAAGTGAAGATGGACTTTCCAGCTTTTCTATCTCACAGGCCTGGTAGGTATGAGTTAGCATTCAAGACTCCAGCCCTGAACATCTACTTCTGACAGTGTGATGTTTCAGAATTCTGCATATGAGTGAAAAAATGGACATCAGTGTTGTAAGAGGCAAGGGCTACGTTCCCGGTGCCTGGCTAGCTTAACCCCTAAAATAATTACACACAAAAAAAACCCCTGTATTTATTTAAATACTGCCTGGCCCATTATCTCCAGCCCATTATTGGCTAACTCTCACATATTAATTTAACCCATCTCCATTAATGCATATCGCCACTTTACTATGGCTTACTGGCATGAGTCTAACCAGTGTCCATCTTGGGCAGGAAAACCATGGCATCTGCCTGTCTGTCCTTCTTCCCAGAATTCTATTCTGTCTATTCCACCCACGTAAGGGCTGCCCTATCAAAAGGCCAAGGCAGTCTCTTTATTCAACCAATAAAACAACAGAAATACAGAAGGACCTCCTACACCACATCAGAGATGTATTTGAGTTTAAGCTGGTTGCTGTGATATTTTCTTTGGGTACCTAGGTAGGTCCCAGCTCCCCTGCTTCCTGCCCCAGCCTTTTCAAACATACTACAGCATACCACCATTAAAGTTCAAACAAAATGTAGAACTCAGTTACAGGTATAATGACTTTTTAGTCATTAAGACTGGTGTCATTTAGATTTCCAAATGTTAAAAAAAATTTACCTAATATTTTAAAGCAAAACAAGAGGAGAAATTATGATTTCCAAAATAAAATAATTGAAGATAATCTCTCCAAGCATGACAAAGTTCTGCTTTTTCGTATTTGACCATATGAATGGCTGTCATTCCCTTTGAACTGTTGTGCTCGTGGACCATGGTTTTACTGAAGGATGTCAGAAAGGAAGATGTCTCTGCTTAATCACCTTGTGTCCCTGACTCTCCCTCTCACTTTTGAATTTCTGCTGCTACATCATCTTAAGCTCTCAGCCCTGGTTCCCGTCCTGGGCACTCTGGTGTTCTGTGTCCTTAGAAGACAGTGCGTTTCAGAGAAAACACTCCAGTAACTGAAAAGCCCAAGGACTTCTGACTAGTTTTGTGCCTTTTTAGAGACTAATCATGCCTAGTATTACATTTGAATTTGAATCATTCAAGGAATGAAATTATCAAAGGGTAAAAAATTCTTTTCATTTTGCTTGAGCTAGTATTGGCTACTCTTGCTGCATCCTAGGGTTACCAAGGCCACTGCAGCTGTGTCATCTACTGGGCCACCTGCCTTCTAACATAGTCAAAGGAAAGATGCATGTAGAACATGGAAACTGCAAAAGAGGTTATCACTTCTTGGCCAGCACCCAATCACATGACCACAGGGAGGCTCAAACTTTGTCTGTCTAGTGCTTAAAAGGAAAATTAATTACACTCTTGGGAACAACTGTAAATTTTTGCCATAAATACAAACCAAGAGCACCACTCAGAATGAGTATAGCACAGTATGGGCCGAGTTCTATGCAAATCCTTTCACGTAATGGAAGTCCATCTAAATTCCTTAAAATTCTACCACCTAGACATTTACCATAATGCACAGCACTTCTGCTCTAACTTGATAAAGTAAAATACATGTTCTAATAGATTGCATTCCTTTTGATTATATTGAGGGATCAATATAAAGGTGTAGTTCAGAAGAGGAAATGAAAGAAAGGAGTATATTAAATAGCACAAGCACAGATATTTCTTTCATCTTATGCAAAGGAAGAAGAGAGCTGAGAGATTTTGAAGGAGTCAGTTGTTCATGATCCGCTTGAACATCATTATTATTGGGAGATGTTTCAAACCAAATTTTGCTCAGTGATAATGACTCAACTTCAACTTTGAAATGAGAATTTGAAGTGTTCCTCTGGATATAATTGCCCCCATAAACTCATGGGAGTGGCACTCTTAGGAAGTGTGGCTTTGTTGGAGTAGGTGTGGCCTTGTTGGAGGAAGTGTGTCATGGTGAGGGTGGGCTTTGAGGTCTCATATATGCTCAAGCCATGCCCAGTGTTTCAGTGCTTTTCCTTTTGCCTTTGGATCAAGGTGTAGCTCCTTTATTATGTGACTGTCACACTGCAGCTTGAATGACAACATTGCCCCCTTCTTCCATCTTTTCTCCTTTCCTCCCTTCTCCCCTCCTTCTCTCCCCTCCTCTCTCCCTCCCTCCCTCCCTTCCTCCATCTCCTCCTCTCCCCTCTTTCTTTCTTTCCTTTTCCTTTTTTTCTCTTAAATTTTATTTTGTTTTATTTAGGAGTGGGGAGGGAGATGGGTAGGATATGGAGGCATGACATGAAAGCACAAAGAATAAAACATAAATTAAAAAAAGTATGTAACTCTTTTTCTATTCTCAGCTCCTTCTGCAGCACCATGTCTGCCTGCATGCCACCATGTCCTGCCATGATGATAATGGACTAAACCCCTGAAACTATAATTAAATTAAATTAAATGTGCTGTGGGAGCACATTCTGCTCCTTCAGCCAATAGCCTTTAAGATACCAGCCCACTTGGGTGTGGTCTCTTGCTTTAAAAAACAGCAGTAGCCGTGTGCTCACTCTCTTGCTTCCAGCTCCAGCTTCCGGCTGCTAGACTCTGTTCCTGCTCACGCAGAGGGCTGTTGTCTAGGATAGTGATCTGTAAGTTTTCCCCTTAAATAAATAACCCTTTTATTAATCATAATTCTAAACTGGTGTGGGATTGTTTTGTGGCTATGCCTTCATAAATGTTTTCCTTTATAGGAGTTGCTGTGGCCATGGTGTCTCTTCACAGCAACAGAAACCCTAACTAAATTTCTATGTGAGCTTTCAGTTAAAAAAGGATGAACATGACCTGGTGTTCAGGTGGCAAGCATTGGAATGTCATGAAATGGAAAAGTTCCAGTCTAACTTTATTTGCCAAGGTGCATAGTCAGTTACCAGCCTGTGGGTAAAGATTCCCAAAATGTTTGAAGATAGAATACAGAAGATTCTGCAAAAGAAGTAATGTGTCTGATGTAACTTTAGGGTAGACCCAGGTGATTTTTCAGGGCTCTGAGTTGTTGGGTTGATATGAACTAGTAGCAAAGGTAGCTTTCCTACCAGTTGTACAACTGTGCAGAAAATTCATACATGAAAAAAGAAACTTTGCCCCCCTAAAGAGCTGTATCCTATGGGCATTCTTTGTTGAGTTAATTGAAGACTTATATTAAAAAGTTCAACTCTGATCCCATTGAATAAGATATATGTTAGAATATATCTTAGAAATATTCTAATTCCTTACCAGGCGGTGGTGGCACACACCTTTAATCTCAACACTCGGGAGGCAGAAGCAGATCGGTCTCTGTGAGCTTGAGGCCAGTCTGGTCTACAGGGTGAGCTCCAGGACAGGCTCCAAAAAGCTACATGGAGAAACCCTGTCTTGAAATAAAAATCTAAGTCCTCAATTTTATAGGCTAGAAACTAAAACCACAAAACTTCTAATGGTCTGGTAAATAGAATTTTTGACTTAACTCACATAAAGTTTATGTGATTAATAGAGTTACCCAATCTCTAATCAGTTGTTTCAAAATAATTAAATTAGATATTTACACAGTTATTTATCAACACAGAGATAAGCTAGATTATTAGCTTTCTTCAAAAGGAACGAATGATTTTAAACATTTTCTTTAAAATATATTTATTATCTTGTAGCATTAAGTGCCATTTGGCTGCTGAGTTTGGACCAAAAAAAATAATAATAACAGAATGATATAAGAAATGTGGTGAGAGAACCAGAAGCTTCCTCTGAAGAAACAATCAGGAGTTGGGGGTACTTCTCCTGAAGTTACCCTGAACTGGGACCACGGCAGAAGGATGATGAATCAAGGTGCTGCACTCCAATGCAGTCCCTTCCTGAGAGTTCCAAAGGCACTGCCAAGTTTGCTGTACAGGAAGGCACCTTTCAAACTGGCTATGTTGGTATCTATTTGTTGATCATTGAACGTATGTCCTGTGCCATGGGAATTTGGTGTCACGTGTTTGAGACAAACATCTCCGAGTGAGGGGGGGAATGAAAGGGAAGCAAACTCTGGCCCAGTGCTGCCATGAAAGGGAATGCTGCCATCCCTGGTGGCAGTGAAGGACCATGAGGCCATTGGGGATGAAGGGGATTATGGGAATAGGAAAGGGCTGAGTTTCTTTGATGATCTGAGTTACTTCAAACTTTGAAAATTTGTACAGGAAAAAATGTATATTCTCAATGGTGAACATTTTTTTTTTAAATTTCCCTATCAACAGTAAAAGGAAACATTCTGTTTAAAAATACACCACCACTTCCATCAATCAACACCAGAGAAGCAGCTGTGTGTTCCTAACTACGATGTGGTCTCTGCTACTACAGCAGGGACAACTTTCACTTCAATCTTCCTTGCTCTACATCAAACATCTCTACTACTTAAGAATTATTGTGTACATTAGGCCAAAGGAAAGTCCTGGAAGGCGAGAAGGGTGTGGTGCTTCTTAGCCTGGTTCCCTCTTTGCTGTGTACTCTGTGTTCGCTGCATTGCTGTACTGAGAAGCACACCCAGAACGGGCACATTCTTTCCATATGGTTAGCTTGTCTAAGTTCTGATATCTGTTCCTCTTCATACTTCCTTCCAGGAAATAGTAATACAATATCAACGATTTCCTAACAAATTTTAAATTGCTCCTGTCTTTAACTCAGCTCCAATACTTTTGACAACAGCCTGTCTTTAAGAGCTCAGAGACACTAATTCTTCCCTTTATGAGATTGATGCCAGTGGGGAGCAACTAATTCTGTATGGTGTCTATAGATGTTATACTTAGAGATATTCTTAGCCTCAGTGAGTTCAGTGGTATTTGCACTGATACAGATGCCTGGAGATACCAACCTTTCTAGTGAATGCCTTCAACTTCCACATCTCTTCTCCGTGTAAAGAGATATTTCTCACAAAACATTCCATTGTGGTGCTAAATACTCTGGTCTGAAGATGTCTTTTCTTTGGAAAATTCATGACAAAGGCACAGCAACTTCTTAGAAGGCTTAGAACAGGAGTCCATTGTTCGGCGTGTGAGATCCTGGGTCTGTCTCTAGCACAACATCCCATTTACTCAAACAAGGCCACTGGAAGATTCCACTTGCTGTTTCACATACCCACCTACCCCACAATCATGTTTTTAAAGAGAACAATTGAAAATTCATCTAGGCTTCCCTTCCCCACTCTCCAGCTTCTCATCATTTTATGTCCTCTGCTCAAGTCATGAGACCTCTCAGGCTCCCATACGAAATTCTAGCAATTCATTTTGGAAGGTTTCACTATTCTCCTTGGATTTTCCCTCATGTCCCTTTTATCTTTTGAGCAAAGTCTTCTTGACTAAAGGCAACATTCAAAGTAACTTTTTAATTTCACCTTTCTCAAATGACTGTAGTGCCATTTCAATGCATAACAAAGACATACTATTTCATATAATCCTCAATTTTCTTGCTAATACGACCCAATAGTGTATCCATTTATTATGTAATCTTCTCCTGTATGTCAAGTCAACATATTCTTTGATCTATCAACTGTGGCATCTCCATTTCTTTCTTGAGAGGCTGTGGGTAATTCAGCAGCCATTAATGTACCGTGTATGAGTAGTCTGAATTGCTTCTTCCACTGTGTCTTACCTTGAACTTGCTACACTGATTTCTATTCGCCATTGTGGAAGTCTGTTACATAACTGCCTTTGGTCTTTCTGAAGTTCTTCCCACCTCTTATCATTGACTGCGTCTATGTTTAGCATATGAATAATTATAGAGTTTTGAGAAATTCACTGCCCTGCCATTCACCTCATCTTTCAGATTGTTAATAAATGTATGGAACACCAGTATCACCTCTGATCCTAAGGCCACCAACAAATTTCTGAGCTGATAGCTAGCGATCTCTCTAGGAAATACTTCTTCCTGTCAATTTTCAATCAGTGTTTCTAGGACTCAATGGTTCTTTTCTTTTTTTCTTTTTCCTAGAAGATACTAAATGAATAAATTATTGTTAGGCAAACATAAAAATAGTTAAAGCTACATTCTGTAGTTTCGTCGACAATTTGCTCACAGCATTCTGCTATGGAAAAGTGAAAATGGAATGATTTTCTCGTTATTTTTCTAAGCAAACCTTTTGTGTGTATGAAAAATTGAGGGAAAGCATCATGAGATATAATTTAATATTGATTTGATTGCCTAATGTTTTGAGAATTATCAAACTATCATTTATGAGTATTTAAATGTAGAATGAACCTACTTGGTACTCCAGTTCAATAAAGACAAGGATCTCTTCAGGATTTCCCTGGTGTAAATGAAGATATAAGCAAAGGGTTCTCAGAAGATGAACTCTTATTTGACTTGGTCTAGAGAATTAGGCCTGGTCTAGAGCATCCCTGACACATAGAAACTGCTTCATCTTAGTAACTTGTACACTTTCTAAGTCTTACCTTTCTCTTCTAGAAAATAGGAACCAGGTTTCCAGGCTACTGTGAAGTTTGGATTGGAGGAAATATGCAAAGTCCCCCGGTTTACTGTCCACGGCTGTTCCTTATCTAAAAGTGGCATTTGAAGTGAATGTCAGATTGTGTGTAGGATAGTTAAGTGTAGTTCTGATGAAAAAGGAGGACAGTTCCTTGAACATATTCAGAGAGGTGAGACAATAATATGTAAAACTAAGAACAAATATAGACTAGTGTAACTACACCAAAACTTCTTTTGGTGTTAAGTGAACGACAAATATTAGGTATCTAGATTTTTATGTGTGTTAGGGGAACTTGATTCCCAGTTGAAGGAATTGAATCTTGGACAAGAAATGGGTAAAGTATGCAACTGAGATAAAGGACACTTTTTCATTTCTTCAAAAATATTAATTCTCGATCTTGGCAGTGGTGGCGTACACCTTTAACACCCAACACTCAGGAGGCAGAGGCAGGTGAATATCTGTGAGTTCAAGGCCAGCCTGGTCTATGGAACCCTGTCTCAAAAAACCCAAACCAAATCAAACAAACAAACAAAAAGGAAGCAAACAAACAACACCAAAAAATAAAACTAATTCCTATGACCTCACTTCCATGGGGTACTTTCTTAAGCCAAGGGGGTTTGTCTTATGGGTCCTTCTGTCTATGTGTTGCTTTTATTGGTTAATGAAAAAAGAACTGGCTTGGCCTATGGCATGGAAGAAGGAAGGTGGTGTTAGAGAGAAGCTATGGAGCCACAGGAGACAGGCACTGGGAACGTTAGCTGGTAAGCCACTGTCACGTGGCAATACACAGATTAATAGAAATTGGTTAAATTAAGATGTAAGGGTTAGCAAATAAGAAGTTAGAGCTAATGGGCCAAGCAGTGATTTAATTAATACAGTTTCTGTGTGATTATTTTGGGTCTAAGCTAGCTGGGCAGCTGGCAAGAACAAGCCACCTCCACCCAAACACATCTTATGCACATGGTCAGCTTTGGACTGCAATGGGTCCTTCTACCATATTCCATGATCTGTCTCTAAGTTCAACTGGTGCCCATATATGACCAATTGAGGGATAGCAAACATGAAAGAAGACATCTGAGAACTGTGTGCAAGGTCAGCTCTTGAGTTCCTCCAACTGTCGTTAAAATACTGTGCTTGGGTTAGCTCTGTGGAACCAGCAGGAAATTGATGGTTAAAAGGGGTAAAGGCTTCCTAGCCAATTTCTCTCTGATGGGTGAAGGGAAATCATTAATCCCTGCAGATATGTGAATGTTCACAGACAAAATCAGCAGGCACCCAGATTGTTTAGCCAGATTAACCAAAATCTACCTAAACCAGAAGCATGACAGCTAAATAAATGCATTTTTTGTATACTACTGAGATTTAAGGTGACCATGCAATTGCTATTATCTAAGAGAAGATAGTTGACCTTCTTAGTCACTGTTTTATTGCTCTAAAAAGAAATCATGACCAAGACAACTCTTGTTAAAGAAAAAAAAATATTTGAAGACTTGTTTACAGTTTCAAAGGTTAGTTCAGTATCATCCTATCAGGGAACATGGTGGCAGGAAGGTATGGTGCTGGAGCAGTAACTGAGAGCTACATCCTGATCTGCAGGCTGATCAGGAAACTCTGGGCCTGGCATGGAACTTTGAAACCTCAAAGCGCTGCTCCAGTGGCACTCTTCCTACAACGAGGCCACAACTCCTAATCCTTCTAATCCTTTCAAATAATGTGCTTCCTGGTGACTAAGCACTCTAATATGTGGGCCTATGCTTAATCAAACCATCACATCTTGCTAGCACACTTTGTTAGGTCATCTCAGTCACAAAATAGATGACAATGCATATGATTATAGCACATTCATGAAGCATGTAAAAAGTTTTTACATCTTCTGGGATAGGTTGCTCAGGCTTTCCTGTTGCATACTCGCTGGATTCTGGTGTTATCATGTTGTTTTTCAGGTTGTTGATGATTATGGTATGTCCTCACTCATTAGTGGACCCTAGCCATAAAACAAAGGACACTAAGCTTATAGCTCACAAGCCCAGAGAAGCCAAATAGCAAGGTGAACCCAAAGAAAAACATATATAGATCCTCCTGGAAATTGGAAGCAAACAAGATCGCCAGGCAAAAGTTGGAAGCATGGGGGTGGGGATAGAGGTGGGAGTAGTGGGGGTGGGGGAAGGGGAGAGGGGGAAGGAGAAGGGAGAAGGGAAGGACTGGGGAGAGCTT